>NDFZ01000100.1:0-10034 GCA_002192655.3 Mamestra configurata | reverse complement strand
AAAATAAAAAGTGGGACACTCCCCTTGAAGATCTACGGTAGCGGGCCGGAGGACGCGCCCTGTCAAGCTGTCAGCAAGAAAGCACGAGAAGACGCTGTATGCCCTTTGCGTATATCGAACCCACAGAGTACACGTGTACAATGATTGGCAAAAAGCCTTAAAAAGAGTTATTTTCACTTGTGTTGTACAACGTGCAAACCTGCGGGCCAACATATTGCATCGAACCACCAACGCCCTCCGTTCTCTTTCCATATCAGCATCGTCTTTTAAGTCCTCAGTGACTATAATTATGCCCTAAGTATTTAAACTCAGGCACCCTCTCCAGGGGCATACCTTTAATCATTATCGGTGGGACATGCTCTGGCTTTTTTCGCTTTATCCTGAATACAAGCAATTTGCTTTTCTTAACATTATAGATAAGACCGTGCGTTTCTGCATAGCCTTCGCAGAGCGCCAACAACTTCCTGAGGGCGCTAATTGGCAATAAATAACCATAATTGATAATAATATAGTTGCTAATTGATAATAATTGAAAATTATAACCCTAACAACTTTATTGTTTGTGTCCGGGTGACACCGCCGCTAACATCATGTAAAGAGAAGCGTTATCATTTAAACGTTTCTCATCAAGAAAAAATACCAGGACTGATCGGCATTACAAACGGAAGACGTGATAAAGTCAGTGCTTTGCATAACAATTTCCCAAACTTCCGAATTCTCAATTCTAAAAGGTGTTTGAAAATACAGGATGTTGACAGTTCGTATATCTGATCTAAGTATTTTTTTGCAAACAAAGTCGCGAGCAACAGCTAGTAGAATAATATTTTCATTCAGAAAAGAAGGCATTTACATAATTATTCACTTTTCATATACTGAAGAGGTATTTTCACAAATAATTAAACATCATGTTTTGGTTAATAGATGGCGTTGTGTGTACCTGTTTTTGTACAAAATTGTCAATTTTCAGAAATGATTTTGTACATGTGCGTTTAGATATAGGTACATAGATGTATGTAAAAAAATTGTAAAGAGTATTAAAAAAACGATTATTATCGAAAAAATATATATTGTAGGAATGCAAAAAGTACAAAAAACTTGATAATAATTAAAAAGAAACGCGAGCGATGGGATTCGAACCAACAACTTATATTTTGAAAGACAGTCACTGAACCGCCCGGGTCCATTTGTTCTGTTGACATTTAACTGAAAATAGTCGATCTTATACCTAATATGAACAATATCCTTCGTGCTTCCCATTTATGGAAGCACCCCCACCTTTTGGACAAAATAGACCAAATTATCAAGCATACACTTACTTTAATTTTAAATGTGGCCCTGGACGACAAAGCCTGGGCGCAAGCAACCCTTCCCATCCGTATGGGAGGCCTCGGCGTCCGCAAAATTACCAGTATTAGTTTACCGGCTTTTATATCCTCGGTGTACGGCACTGATAAATTAATCAGGAATATTCTAGTTTCTACACTGATTGATTTTGATGTGCCGTACTTCACCGAGGCTGTGGAGGCCTGGAGACTCGCTTGCCCGAATTCAAATCCGCCCGACTACCCTTCATCCCAGAGACGGTGGGACGAGCCGCTCTGCAGGCAAGTTCAGGAAAAACTTATTGCCACATCAACTACTACTGCAGAGCGTGCGCGCCTGCTGGCTGTGGGTGAGTGGGAGTCGGGTCTCTGGCTTCACGCACTACCGTCGTCGAACATTGGCACCATGTTCGACGATACTACTTTCCGCCTCGCTGCCTGCCTGCGTCTTGGCGCTCCTTGTTGTTCTCCTCATCGCTGCCACTGTGGCGAAGTTGTCAACAGCCTCGGACACCACGGCCTGTCATGCAGCCGTAGCGCGGGTCGCATTGCGCGGCACGCGAATCTTAACGACATCATCCGACGAGCTCTTGTCACCGTCGGCGTTCCGGCTGTGTTAGAACCCAATGGCCTGGCACGCGACGATGGCAAGAGACCGGACGGCATGTCGTTATTTCCATGGAAGATGGGTAGGCCATTAGTGTGGGACGCTACTTGTGTCGATACTCTTGCGCCATCCCATCTTCCTAGCTCTTCGTGCTGTGCTGGCGCTGCCGCTGCGGCTGCAGAGAACCTCAAGCGGCGGAAATATAATAAACTTGTTGGTAGTTATATTTTCGAGCCGTTTGGGGTTGAAACTCTCGGGTCTTGGGGTCCGAGTGCACATAACTTATTTAAAGATCTCTCAAGGCGCTTAGTTGACACTTCACGTGACCCAAGGGCTGGCTTTTACCTTGGTCAAAGATTAAGCATTGCCATACAACGTGGCAATGCCGCCAGTCTTTTGGGTACACTTCCAGTCGACAGCGATGCGGATGAATTTTTTGACGCCATATTTTAGGGTTTATTTAGTTAGGAGATTTTATTTTTATTTCTAGTGTATATAGTTAGTTAAGTATATATGAACAAAACGTGTCAAAAAACATTGATTCGTAATTTTAAAATCTTAAAATGACCATTACTTTTTTTTCTGGCCACCAATTTTAATGAAACAAAGACTTAATGTTGCTCAGAACTAACCCGCATGCAACTGTGAAAACCCCATGTAAATCTGTGCAGTATCTTCGGAGATTATCTTTAACAGACAGAACGACAAAAAAATCCAAAAAATCTTTTTTTGTGTTGTATGTTCGTTTTTTATCGCCCTTAATCCATTTTTAGTATTTTTTTAAATGTACAGACTCAACCGTTCCTACTGATTTATCATATATATAGATATAGATATAATAAAGAATAAAGAAATAAACCTATAAAAATAATATATAAAAGAAAAATACATATAATTTTTTTTTTTAAATAACAGTATTGGTTCAGCATTTCTCGAGTATTGCGTTTAGCAACACTTTTAGTCATTCATTTTTATTTATGTAGATTCTGTTTTCAGAATACCGTTTGGATACAAGAACTAACAGTTGCTACAAGTTTCACACCGTACCACGAAATTTCTCTCAAGCTTTCATGACGTGTTCAGCTGAAGGCGGCCATCTTTCAATTATAAACAGCCAAACTGAAGCTACACTGCTGACAGAACTCTTTGCTAAATATCCTGCTGGAAGTATGGTGGGGAACTTCCTGAAGGAAGCAGCTTTCATCGGTTTTCACGATTGGGGGTAAACGTTGGGACTTGGGACGATTCATGGTAAACGTTTTTTCTGAATAGTTTATTCTGGAGAGGTAACAGTCCTGAATATAACGAACATTTGTTAAACTATCTATTCTTTCTCTATTCAGTAGCATTGACTGAAACTTTTCTAAACTTCATAATCTTAAAATCAAAATGTCTGCCCCAAGTAACTATTCCACGGGGACGAAGTCGCGGGCAACAGCTAATAATATCATAAAATCATGTTAACCCTTAACTTGGCAAAATGTAAAGCACGCGTAGTGCAGTATTCTGGCAAAGTATGAAACTGCAAATTAACCAGTTTTTTATATTTAAATAGCTTTAGGGGAGTTCTAATACATTGTAATTAATATTTTTTATAATAATAGTTTGTTAATTTATAAAATATTAATAGTGCCCCAAAGGGTACATCACCAATTTTGCTTAAATTAGTTAATGCTGTTATTTGTGCCCCACGAGGTACAATGCCGTTTTTGCCTACAATAATAATAATGTGCAAAATAACAATAAAAACAAAATTTTGTATTCACAAAATAAGTAATTAATTCAAAGAAATGACAAAACAAAAAATGTATTACCAAAACTATAAATTCTAACAAAAATTAACACAAAAAGTAAATCTTTTCTCAACTTTAATAATGTAAAATTAAATTATTAGTTAATTTTATTGTTAAATTTATCTTACTGAAACTGCCTGTTCGTGAGATCAATGAGATCAAGAATATCTTACGTAAAATGTAACAAAATTATGTATGAAAAAGGCCACTACAAAAAATACTACTTAAAATGAATCACAATAATTGTTCATAATAAAAATAAAGTTAGTTGTAATTGTAAATAGTAACGTAAATAGTTGTAAATAGTAACAGTAAACGTAATTAATCAACCTGCTAACTATATTTTGCTTTAAACGTACATCAAAAATAGTCTTCTGTATTTATTCCCTACTATGAAAACTTACAAAACAATTTCGGTCCTTTTTTATGCACAATCGCATTTCACATTTAGTACACATAAAAGTAGTTTTTCCAGAATTACATTTTCTACAACGACCTTTAGATGTCACAATAGGGTAATGATTATGTCCGTCAAATCGTATATCTTCAGCAGGGCGTGTCTTTATAGGATTAATTATTATATTTCTAGATGATGGGCCCGGAACATCATGCAAATCCACTCCTAGTGGAGGTTCTTTTTGTGCCTGTAAGCCTTGAGCTATTTTTAATCTAAAATCTTTTAATCGAAGGTATTTGTCATCAGTCATTAATAAACTATATTCTCGTCTATACAGTAGCCACGCATTATTTACAGATATATCTAGAAGCTGTGAAAAAATTGCCATATACCACTTGTGTGTTTTGTAATATGTCCTGTATATAGCTATCAACATATCGGAGAGATCCACTCCTCCCATATGTTTATTATATTCATTAATGATTTTAGGGCATGGTATGTCGATAAATCTTTTAGCGTCCATCCATTCGTCCCNAGCATCCTTACTGTATCTATTACATGTTCCCATAGGTTCAAGACCTACATATGTACTTCCGATTAGTACAGGTTTATTGTCTAACCACTTCACCATGATAATCTTTTGATCATTACAAACTTTATAATCAACAAAACCACGTGGTTTCTTTTTGATCGATTTATCGGATTCTAAATCACATTTCCGTATTCTGTTCTGTCTGAAAGTTCCGATCGATAAAATGCCCATTTCATCACGCAGATATGTCATAAGCTCGATACTGGAAAAAAAATTGTCGAAATACACCACCGACAGAACCGTCAAGGTACCCTGCAGGGCACAAAATCTGATTTCTATAAAGTTGGCAGCGTGCCTTACAGGGCACACTTAATTTTACATCAAAATATCGAACAAAAGATGGTGAAAACTGATCAAATAAAGTAATACAAGAACTAATTGATTATTCAACAATAAAAATTTCGTGAAATACACCAATTAAAACAATTAAATAAAAAAATACAAGATATTTTACCTTAAGGCGCGAGATCAGTTCTTGACGTTTCGACATTTTGGCGGATAATGTTTAAAACTGACGTATTACAAAAACTTTGACATTGAAAAATGAACGTTTATGAAATAAGCTACTGCTAAAATTATTTTAACACACTGACATTTATCATATTTTTTTTGTATTCTCTGTAAACAGACCCGTGCTCTATAGGTCACATGCCGAAACTCATATCTTATTTTCTTGTGCTCTCTAGTACACTTGCCAAGTTAAGGGTTAATCACAATTACAACACAACTATTTATGTTTATATTTGGTATAGTGAATTTGCCTAGCCTTTAACCGAACATGTTGGAATTAGATTACAACTAGTTATAGCTGAATACTAGTATTTTATATATTGTGGAGCGACTGCTTCTTTGACGTCCACAACAAATTAATTGGGTATCAAAATATCCTTTGGCAAGACTGGTGTCAGATTATTTGGCTTCTGACTATCCGTAACGACTGCCAAAGATCTACAAATGACAGCCGGGACCAGCTTCTAGCTTAACTTACTTTCTTTGGCACGGACGAGTCTTGGTGTGTAATGGATGGTCACCCATCCACTGAGCGACATCAGTAAAATCTCACTTTGATTCGGAAGTCTTAATGGTGGCTTAAACTTGACACATACTTAACTTAACTGCAAATTATAGAAAAACTAGCTTTGCCCGCGACTTCGTACGCGCGTATCCCGTTGTTTCCCGTTTCCTTAACAATATAAAAAGTACCAGAGTTAACCTGCCAGGGTTGCGGAATTTTTTCGAAAGAGTCACCGCGGGCCTGGAACGCAAAGGGCTTTAGAAGGAACACGGATGGGTTTTAGGCAGAAGAGAAAAGAAGAGAGACACGCCCTTAAGAGTCTGACACGCCCTTCCGCTCCACCCAGAGCGGAAGAAGTCATTTGATGATTTCCCATCCTTAAAAAAAAAAAAAAAGTTCCAGAGATAAGCGCATTCAAACAAACGAACAATTTCTTCAGATTTATTGAATTATAATATATTAGTAAAGATAGATAGTAAGTATAGATGTTCCTAACAACTTCAAAAAAGGAGGGAGTTTCAATTTTTCTGAATGTTTTTTTTTCTACTTCACAGGCCTAACGTTATCCGAAGCGGGGTACAGTAAGTTTTCTGCAGAGGAACCAAACAATTATCCACCAGGAGAATCCTGCGGCGCGATATATCACTCAGGTCTCATCAATAACTTATGGTGTGACAGACCAGTCGCTTTTATCTGCGAGAAAAGCCTGCAATACCCTGAAGTGTGTCGTGCCAAAGACTAAAATATGTTTAGTAACAAAAGTCTATATGTTTAAATAAATCATGTGTCTTTGACTATTATTAAAGTTTTATTCTTCTATATTATAAAGAGGAAAAAATTTTATTTTTGTATATAACGAATAAACTTAAAAACTACTGGACCGATTTGAAAAATTATTTCAGCAATGGATATCTACATTATCAGCGAATAACATAGGCTATATTTTATCCCCGTACTCCCACGGGAACGGGAACTACGCGGGTGAAGCTGATAAGTACAATGCGATTTCCGGGGTACCACAAGGCTTACACCTAAGACCATGGTTTTTAATATCCTTGTTGAGCCGAGCAAGTTTGTATTTTGTTATTATTAATTTTATTCTGGTCTATGATATTTTGGTAAATGATTATATACTTGTGATTTTATCACCGACTATTCTAAAATATATATAAATATATATATAATATTACAGTGTTATGACAATATCGTTTTAGGGTTCCGTACCCAAGGGGTAAAACGGGACCGTTGAAATTTTTACAGATGATGTATTTTTGTTGTCACAATAACAAAAAATACTAAAAAACAGAATAAAATAAATATTTATGGCGGCTCCTGCAAAACAGACGTGATTTTTTTGCTCGTTTTTGCTTGATATTGATAACGGCAACAAGTACACGCTTGAAATATTTACAGAATATTTAGTTATATATTCACTTTCATCGTACCGAACGAGGGGTACGGAACGCCTCGTTCGCGAGTACTGCTCGCACTTAGCCTGTTTTTTTTATGTACAGCTTGCGCAACAAGTGTTATCTTGGCTAAATCGCAACAGAGCAATACTGACGTCATAAGAAAAAAAGACGTATCTACACAAAACGAAGGAACTGATTTCCGACATTAACAAATAGATCAGGTCGGCAACTCGGAAGGATTCCTTCGTTTTGTGTACCTTATTTCTTATGACGGCAAAATAATAATCATATATGTTTATCCTCTGGAAATACCAAAAAGAATGCATGTTATCGTAACCTTCTCACTCGAGATTTAAAGAACGACAGGTTATCGCTGTCAGAAACGAACTCCGATAGAGAATTCCACAATTTAACTGTCCGCATAATGAAATACTCCCCATTTATTTTGCACATATTATCATCTACATACATAAATAAGAATCGCTAAATGTGTTGCTAAGCGCAAAACTCGAGAACGGGTGGACCGATTTCGCTAATTCTAATCAGGAGAAGGTTCTTAAATAAGAAAAATTAAAAAAAAAACGTGTGCGTCTCGGGACGTCTGACAGAAGTGATAACTTAAACTAATCTAAGTTGAACTATTTAATATGGGAAGCGTCTGTCCGAAATACGACTAGCGCTGTGGGTTAGAGTGAGACAGGAAGAGCCTGCCTACCGCTGCCGTATGCGTGAGAGAAAGGGAAGCCAGCGGTTTACCCTCCCATAAGAAGTTATCACTTCAAAACTTAACATTCGGGCGAAGCCGGGGCGGTCCACTAGTTATTATTATTATCACAAGCCTGTAGTGTCCCACTGCAAAGGCCTCCTTTCCTTTCTTCCTACTGTTCTCTATCCTTTGGCACATCTGGTTAATCCTTTCGGAAGGAGTCAAACTCGTCCCACCATCTCCTCTTGAGCCTGCCGCGTCGCTGGTTCCTGTTGTTTGGAACCCAATCAGTGGCCACTTTTACACAGTTCAGTTGCGACATGCGGCAGCTGTGGCCAACCCAGTTCCATTTTAGATTGGCGGCTGAGTTGCCTACGTGTGCGAGTACATATTGAAAAATCATTTAAATAAAATTAATTGTAGTTTAAACTATAATATGTAGATGTGTATTTAAGTGAATTATAATGCACATAACACTGGTCTACAAATTACGACTATGAAAAATATTCTTGGGTTAAAATAGCTTTTTTTTATTAATGTTCACATGATGAATACGAAAATAATTATTATAAAATAAAATCAATTTTCCATTTTTTTTTATGTTAACTTTTTTTCATAATTTAGCAAAATCAGAATTCTGATGTTCTTCTACTCATAAATCGAATTGTGGCTTGGTTTTTTCACAACCCTCTTGTGTTTTGTATTAGTTATATCTCTACAAAAAATCCAGCAATAATTCGCCAAAATTGAAATTTTTCACAATCTCTGATCAAGTCTCATCGAAGTTTGAGATGGCTGGTTCTAGGTGATCCGCATCGGGCCTGCGGACGGCGAGCGTTGGTTGGCTCGGTGTCCGATCACCACCAGGCCCGGAGCGATGGCGCGTTGTGTTTCATGCACGCCTCAAAGAGATGTCAGCATAGAAGACGGGGCCCGCCAGGGCCATTGCCTGCCAGAGTTGCGGAATTTGTTCGGAAGAGTCACCGCGGCCCTGGAACGCAAAGGGCTTTAGAAGGAACACGGATGGGTTTTACTCAGTAAGAGTCTGACACGCTCTTCCGCTCCACTCAGAGCGGAAGAAGCCATTTGATGATTTCCCATCCTTAAAATAAAAAAGGTGATCCGCATAGTCATCGCTAAAAGTCCCACAATAGGGAATTTGACTAAAACAGTCTAATTAATCCGTCAGATGGATTCCCAAAAAATATTGGACATATATTTTTTCTTTTGTCACGTACTTACAACCTAAATAAAATGAAGACGATTGAAAACTAATGCGTTGAAAACTTATGTGACGTCACTCACCAGTAATTTTTTTACTGGAAAGTGACGTTACAAGCCCAGACGTTATATATATATATATATATATATATCCGTTGAAAGCTCACCTCGTGATCACTTCACCCAAGCCTTCACTTCGACATGTTTACAGAATCGACCGGCTGGACGCGCACCACGAGGGCTGGTTCAAAGAGGCGCAGGAGAAGAGTATCTGGAAGGATATGGGGGAGGCCTTTGCCCAGCAGTGGGACACTATAGGCTTAATATAAAAAAAAAAAAACAAAAGTACCCAGTTCACAATATCAGCGTAATAATTAAAAAGAAAAGAAAATAAAGTATTATTATTAAAACTAATTATTTTTGAGCAATAAACAACCGATTGAATTGAAAAATGCAAAAACTTTCATTTCGAGTTGGCTGGTTAATGCATAACTAGGTCCATTTTATCTATACGACCGACGACTCTTTATTCCCTGTTATCATTAATTATTTAAACAATACGATAGCAATAATCGTTTTTATTAAGAAAGATAGTGCTTCATACAGTCTCTAATGTAATTATTTTACTGAGTCAGTAGTTCTCAACATTGACGGTGCTTGATTATTTTGATTTTACAAAAATTGAATTATATGTGAAAAAGATTATTTTTAGTATATACAGAAACCGAAAACGTGTCACATATTTTAATTTAAGGAATCTGAATCGAATATTTTAAAACCAGTACCATAATATTTAACAAGGTTAAACATTCCATTTTGAATTCTTAAATTTCATCACTGTAACCGAATGCCGAGGTTTTCACGTTTTCAACGCCCCAGGCACTCCACTTATTGCTGTCATAAATATTTTGATACGTTTCAATTGATAAAAGTAAAGTTAAATCTAAATTTACTGATGTTTTTCTGTTT
>NDFZ01000099.1:0-10195 GCA_002192655.3 Mamestra configurata | reverse complement strand
TTGAATAAATTCCCGGATCTTCGCATTTTGAAAAGTTTTACTCTCTGACAAAATATATTGCCATCCTTCTGCAATACAATCATGTTGCAATAGAGGCAGGCTGGAACATAGACCTACAATGCGTGTGTAAGTTTTATTTTTGATGCCAATATTTTTGGATTTCTTCCATATGTATATTGTGTGTAAAATGAAAATGACCCGTTTTTAATATAGTATCTAGGATAAATTGTTTGTTGTAGTGTATTTTTTTGGGTTTATAGTTGTTAATACGGTGTATTATAAGGTCAAATAGAGCACAATATGACTTCTCTGATTTATTGCTCATCAAAGGCACAGTCCGTCAGTCAGTTTCCATTAATTTTATGCACCGCAAAGGTTTGTAAATTATACTCAAACTCTATTCTGTGCTAAAAGCTAGAAAGTAATTAAATAATATAAATTAAGAAAACAATAAATTTAATTGAACTTATTCTATGATTATTAAAATGAATTCACTCCTGTTAAATAATTGTTTAGATCTTTTAAATCATATAAAGAAAACAATTTACTGCATTAATGTACAATAACGTCATCAATTGGAGCACGAGACCCTAAGTCCCCAGCCTAAGTCCCCGTGCTTTACCCAGGTGGAGAACCTAGGTGACGCACGTGTCCGGACCCCTTTTTTCCAATATTTCTGTTCTTCTAGACAAACATATTTATTCTTTACAATGTAAGTTTAGATTAGATTGACAAGATAACAGTTTGGAACACTCCTGAGTTGCTCAAATCATAGGTTGTACCTACCATGTGATCTCACGCGATGTCATGGATTACAGATAGGGTAAGAAGGAAAAGAAGAGTTTTCTAATGTCCTGATTAGAAAATAAGGTTAAGTTAGAGAAGTGACATTCAAGGAATTGCATAAGTAGCTGTTTAATTATCAAGCGCAGATATACAGCACCGATTTGAAGTGATCACGAGGTGAGCTTTCAATCCACGTAATCAACATGGAATGACAGCTCACTTCGTGATCACGTGACATCTTGATTATCTGGATTGACAGCTCACCTCGTTATCACTTCACCCAAGCCTTCACTTCGACATGTTTACAGAATCGACCGGCCGGTAATCTATGCTTTCACCTTTAATTAGAAGAACTGTACCATTTATGAAACATATGGTTTTAAAACACTAATGTGCCTATTATAGTACGTAACATGGGCCATACGATTTACCATAACATTCAATCAGTTTACTGCCTGTGGTTAGCTTAAGTCGCTCCTGACCGCAGCGATTTCCTCAATGCGCTAACTTATAACCTATGTTGATAGCCACCTTAAACAGGTACCTAATGGTTATCAGGTGACCTATTTTCTTAACCCGAAGTCCCGATTTAAGAAGAATTTAGAAGTCACGTTTATAGTAAACTAACTTTCGCCCGCGACTTCGTACGCGCATATCCCGTTATTTCACGTTCACGGATAGCCTATAGCTATACGTGAATCGGGATTTTACAGGAGGTATTATTATTTTTGGTATGTTACTTACTACCACGATCATTAGGTAAATATAGTCTACCTATTCCGATCTCTGATAATAACACAGCAGACATCTAGTCAAGACGTAAGCATAAGATCAGAACAAAGGCACTAAGCAAACCACTTCCCTATGAGTAGTAAGTGAACAGACAAACAGATAGTTCATCAGGTCGTGATTTCTAGTATGCAGATATGTATGTAAACATGGAAGACGTTACTAGTGTTACAAAGCATTATATAAAAGCACTTTGACATCACATTATGTAGATCTATGCACTTTTCACACTTCCTTTGCAGTTTGCTGACGTTATAGAATTGTGTGAGCTGAATAATGATTTTTATTTTATTTTTTATGAAATAAAAATCGTTTAATTTCAGGCGTCGACGGCCCATAGCGTGTTAGTTTTACCAAAAAGTAACTTACAAACTATGTTAGTAGTAACACTTAGCACACATGAAAAATGACAAAAACAAAAATTAAAACACAGCATCCACTTAGAGGAAGATTTATAAAGCCCCATGTCTGACATGTAGCTTGATAAACCTATCCATTGTAGGCCCTTCTAGCCTTTCTGAAAAAACCTTCAGAATGCTATTGCTGCGAATATTGAAATTGCTTCGAATAGGAACGAATTCATGATAGTTATCATTTTTAAATTATAAGTACCCAGATAGGTGCATGGAAATGGTAGAAATTGTAGGAACAGCCATCGTTAGCTGCATTAAACTAGCAGCTTGGCATCGGACTGTCTCAAGACTCAATCTAGACATCGAAAAGTCGTGGTGCGGTGCAAATAAATTCACTGCAACCCAACAAAACAGACGACGCTTGGAAAGTAACTTGCCCAGACATGGTAATGGAAACCAACTTCCCAGAGACAATGGGATGACCCGTTCTGCAGTTTGGTACGGAATAATCTCATAAATATGTCCGCTAATACTGTGGAGTGTGCCCACCTGCTGGGTGTAAGGGAGCCGGGCGTCTGGCTACAGGCACTACCATCATCCAACATAGGTTTACTATGCTGAGTGACGCCACCCTTCTGATTCTCCATTCTGTTTTTTTTTTAACTTTTTCTTATTTCTTCTTTTCCGTGGACATTTTTTTCAATTTCCAACGAGTTCTGTAAATACGCGTTTGTTCATAAATTAGGTATTTGTTAATTATAGAATTATTGTAGATACTTAGATGTTTATTATTATCTGCATTGTAGTTACATCCTACTGTTAATAAAACTCAACAGTTTCTTAACTAATGATATTTTCATCCCGGATGTGTCGATCACAACCTCATCCAGGATGGACCTTTGAGAAGTCAATGCCACTAGCAACAACACGCCTACTCCACAGAATCCGTGCTGCACAGCGTAGTTTCAAAGATCAAATGCGCAACAGACCACAAATGCTCCTCATTAGCTCTCTATATTGATATCGAGAGAGCCTTTGACAAAACCATATTTCAGAGTATTAGCACAGCCCTCAAAAACACGGTGTAAAATCGACCCTTCCAGAGAGGCTCTTCAATTCGATGTTAGCAGATCTATGACTCTTTCAAACAAGGCTTCATTATATCTCTTGAATTTCTTCCATCATATTCCAGGCGGCGATGCAACATGGCGCGAATACCTGACGTTGCCCAACATTCTGAAGGAGTTCAACCCCAATCTGCGAGGGTACTCCACGGGCACGGGCGAGTGGCTCAACAGGAACGCCAAGTTCAACGTTGCCTTCCCTGTGGCGTCGGATGAAGATGCCTTGAAGCAGGCTAAGGTAAGCATGCTGATTAAATTTATAAACCGTAGTGCTTGGCAACTGGTTGTAAATGTCTCTTGGTGCTAGGAAAACACTAGCTCTATTCTGTCTCCTGCTTAATATGGTGCCTGGTTGTTATTTTCTGATTCATTTCTTTGCGGGATCAACATCTGTATCGTTTCTCCGAGACTTGTCGAGCTTCATGGACTCGGCGTTTTTCTGGTAGTCGCAACCGCAACTGTTGTTTCTGACTTTTAGGAGTTGTATTTTTTGGCTATAATGTTGCGGGTTTGCCCCAAAAAATGCTGATTACATTCGAAACTCTGTCGCCTGTGGTCCTGAACAGGAAGGAGGAAATATGTTATTTTTTTTTAATTTTGAAGAGCTAGCGGCTGTTCCATCCTGCCAGGGTTGCGGAATTTGTTCGAAAGAGTCACCGCGGCCCTGGAACGCAAAGGGCTTTAGAAGGAACACGGATGGGTTTTAGTCAGTAAGAATCTGACACGCCCTTCCGCTCCACCCAGAGCTGAAGAAGTCATTTAATGATTTCCCAACCTTAAAAAAAAAAGCGGCCGTTCCATAAGTAAACCTGTCGAGATTTTAGAATCGCAGTTGCTTACTTCCTACATAAACTTTACACATTGGCTGAAGATCTTGTTTGATCAGACATAGTAAAGTGACTTCTTAGCCTTTTACATGTATTTTGTGCAAATATTTTGAAAATCGTAACTCATTCGGCGNACTTCCTACATAAACTTTACACATTGGCTGAAGATCTTGTTTGATCAGACATAGTAAAGTGACTTAGCCTTTTACATGTATTTTGTGCAAATATTTTGAAAATCGTAACTCATTCGGCACTGCGGTACCTATATTGCACAAACCCTTGAATGCTCAAGTGTGTTTAACTTATTGGTGCGTAAACTAAGTAAACTTGGTCTAGGCGTGAAACATCAAACTATCACTAAATCTACACATTCGAGTGTGTACTTATTTGCCAATTTGGACGATTACAAATGCGTGTAAGCAATAATTTTTTGTTTAACTTATGGAGCGTGACCCAAACGACAACGTTACCACATTTTGTGTGCCCACAAATTAATGACGTGCGGCTGTTAGATCACTGTCGTATGTGAAGCGATGCTATAGATGTGGTAAGTCAATGAAGTACGTCTTCCTCCACAAAATAGTTAGGCATATACTTAAATTATTCACACAACAGCACAACATTTTCGAAAGACTAAGTAAAAATTCAAAATTAAGTTATCAATGGCGCACACGAACTTGATTCTTCTATGTAATAGATTAAATTCAGACCAAATAATCCAAATATCTGGTCTCAATTTAATCAAAATTCAATTCAAAAATTCATCTTGATTTGTATTTCGAAAGAATCAAAATTGAGATTGGCATTTCAACTATATATTTATTACTTACCACGCAACATTAACTTTCGAAACAACTTTGTGTTATTTTTTTACTTTTCCTTATTATCGAAACCATCCAACCAAAGATAGGCCACTAAAGGAAGCCATTATTCACCATTATTAAGCATGTTATGCGTTTCCACACCTCTGACTGTAGTTCCTATTAGGAAATTCAAAGCATTAATTTCAATGAAACCATCTACAGACACTGCGTATTTCCAAAGCGTAGATCTTTACGGAGAGAACGGCTAAGAAACATTCGCAACACTGTAAATCTTAGCAATCGCATTTAGTAGGACACAAGTCAGAGCCCTTCTCCGTAATAGCGCATCTCAACAAAAGAAATACTTTAAACGACCACCATGACCCTGATGACAGAGCTTTTGAGTGGAACCAGGTCAACGCCACCTGAGCACCTATTTGCTAAGCCATTCATATAAATAAATAAGTGACGATGATTGTGCTCGTCAGTAATTGTAAAGTTGCATATTTGCTTGAGTTTTGTACAGGTGGTCGCACGTTAGTGGTAACAAAACCAGGAGCTATCTGCTGGCCTGGCGTTATATTGAAACTACATATAATAATAATCCCCCGTCCGTATTTCGGTCTCGGTGGGCAATCTTGGAGATAAGCCGGTGCCTTGTGCACTGGCTTATCTATAGGATAGACAGTGCAACTGTATATCTATGAAGTGAAGAAGTGGGGGAAGAAAAAATAACAAAGAGAAATTTGTACGGCAACAAAAAGAACCGCATCGCCGTCTATCCCGCCAGCAGCGAACTACTAACGAAATCCTGCATCGCGCAAGCAAAGATCTCCGTGCGATTTTAACATATACAACAGTCAGAATATCAACTATCGGACAGTTGCCCACCAGCCACAACAACCGTCTGGTCGCAGGATCCTCCCTTTTCAATGGGGGTTTGCGGGACTTTACTCTCTGTTCCGCTGTCGTAGTCCAATAGCACGGCAATCCGACACGACCGGGGAGAGATCAGGCGCAGGACCAACGGCTTTACGTGGAACGGAGGCACGGGGGTGTCACACCAGCAACTTCCATAACTCCGGGCTGCTACTGAGAAAATTAGTAACGGAAGAACTTGTTGCCCGGTTGCAAGACAGACGGTTGCATGTTCGAGACCAACGGGGCAGTTCAAGCAACTCCGTATAATGGTAGGCCAGCTCAAGTTTAAAGTGTGCCCACCAACGTGCAGTCGACTGTTCCTACTCATGAGTTGGTAAAGTTGCACATTTCACGTATTTTTGTACCAAATGTTTGAGATTTAGTAACGTACCGTATAGTGTGTGGATTGCTCATTTTTTCACAACGATAAGTGAAGATTAAACGAGTGGTTGATCACTTAATGTGAATGTGACACAAGCATGTCACATGTTGTAAGTTTGGTACCGCGTTGTATGTTGATTTTGTAAGTGTTATCTTTCGTTAAGATAATATGTGGTGCAAGTATTGAAGTTTTGGTCCTTGAGTTCTAATTACTGCTAAATTTTGGGCTTAAGGTTGAGTGTGACACAATAGTGTCGCGAACTTGACTACTTTCTATTAGTAACACGATCGATTGATATTTAACAAATATTAAAAACCCGTGAATGCATTTACTAAAACAGTTAACAACAATATCTCAGAACGATTTCCTGTAACTACAACAGTGTACCTACCTTACTGCTATGTCTAAAATATCCAGTTGATACTTGTAAGTCCCCATTTCCCTTTAAAAAGGACCCAGAAGTAATGGCCCCGACTAACGAGTTGAAGGTATGTTGTTGATCGAATCTAGACAGGCGATTAACTTAACCTTAATTTATTTCGTCACGCCTGCTCTCAAAACGGTGAAGGAATATATGGTGAACAACATGTTCTAATACAAAAAAATACATGTAACACCATTCACGCGTAAAGGAGGAGGCTTGGGTCCCAGGCCTGTTTATTATAACGAGATCCATGAAAATGTGCAATCTTCCTTCCAGATAGTAGAAGTTCGAATGCGCTCATCCCCGGATATAGACATCGCGAACGACTGGAAGATGGTGACGGTGTTCGAGATCATCAGCTACAAAAGAGTTACTTTCAGATCTATCTAGATTAAGTTTATTATAACGAGATCGATGAAAACATGCAATCTCCCTTCCAGATAGTAGTAGCTCGAATGCGCTCATCCCCTGACATAGACATCGCGAACGACTGGAAGATGGTGACGGTGTTCATCGGCGCCAACGACCTGTGCTCGGCGTCGTGCCTCAACCCCGTGTCCTGGTCGCCCGCCGCACACGCCAAGAAGCTGAGCATCGCGCTCGACTACCTGCAGAAACATCTGCCCAGGACTATTGTTAATTTGGTGCCAGTTTTGGGTGAGTTTCCTTAATTCTTTGCTTCTTAATTCTCCTAATCAAGGGGAATTTTCCAAAAGGGCTTGGATGGCCATTTCCGAAACCATGAGGAATGGCGAAAAATAATCAAAGGAGTCACGGGCGCGATTTTCATGAAAACTAAAACTGCTGATATGTGTTCCAGATGTATCAGTATCGATCCGGGTGCTTCGTCCGATGATGTGTCGTCTGATGCACTCGCTGTTCTGCACCTGTTTCCACCATCAGGGTGGTAACGAGCTGTACGACCTCGTGCGGATGGCGCGGCTGTACCAGAAGGCTGAGGTTGCTCTGGTAAGTTACAGTTAGTTAGTAACAGTCTGATGCACTCGCTGTTCTGTTCTGCACCTGCTGCCACTAGCAGGGCGGCAACGAGCTGTACGACCGAGGATGATAAAATGTTTGTCTACATTGTGAACACATTAACTAATCTCAAACCAGGTCTCTTGCCTGTTTCCTGAGAAAACTGTTTCTCAATTAGATGTAATATTCCAGGTGGAAAGCGGCCGCTACGATACGAGCGAGGACTTCACAGTGATCGTGCAGCCCTTCATGCGGCTGTTCAACGCTCCCATGCCGCCCACCCGGCCGCTGCCACTCGTCATCCACCAGTCCTACATCACACACGACTGCTTCCACTTCTCGCAGAAGGGCCACGCGTTAGGTACGTTACATCTACGTGTTACTGTAAGCAAAAGTTCAGCTGTTCATGTACAAAATTGTCTTTGATCTACTAACTGCTATTTTCTGGACCTCTACCACCCGGTAGAGCCTCCTGGCAGATTGCATAAATTTGTCAGGACAAATCAGACTGCACATTAAAGACAATACTCGTTTCCACAGTAAGGATAATTGAAGTTGGACACGTATTATATCTGTGATCTGCACTCGGATTCTGAAAAGCTAATGAAGACCAAAATTGGCCGTGATGAGCTTGGTATTTTAAAACCTGGGTGCCAATCCCTCGAGTTATGGTGATGAAACCTACCGAAGATTTCAACATGTTTACTGACAACCAATATCTAATTTTTTTTTTGTGTCTCAGCCGCCAACCTCCTGTGGAACAACCTGCTGGAGCCAGTGGGCAACAAGTCAGACAACGTGCCTCCCATACTGCTGCGCTCCTTCCGCTGTCCCTCACGAAGAGCTCCGTATCTGTTCACGTACAAGAACTCGCGCAGCTACATGATCACCGGCAAGCAGGAGGGGGCTGATGACGTGTTCCTATCATGACGAGGAGATTAGATATGTGGGCGATGAAAGGACAAAGTTTCATGAAGGCAGTGTTTTTTTGCAAAGGCCTATTAGAAAATTGACAGTATGTTTGTGCTTAGGTAACATAAAGGTACGTCCAGGATCCAAAATAGAGCATTTTGTGATGCCTTTAAGTGTTTTCTTGGACGGGCTTTTTTTAGGAGGCTGTAAATGAATTTCGTTGCGTTCTTACTCCCTACCTATCATGTAAAAGAACTCCCGCAGCTATGATCACGGGCGAGCAGGAGGGGACTGATGATGTGTTCCTATTACGAAGGAAGATTCTGCTGAAAAACTTGAAGACGGATTGTGTTTTAGCACTGCAGGGGACATTTTAGTATAGGTCTATAAGGCAACGTTGCCGGAAGACAGTGTTTTTTGGTCCTTGCAGGCTCAGAAAAGAGCATTTGTGATGCCTTTAAGTGTTTTCTTGAACGATTTTATATTAATGATTTTTTATTGCGTTCTTAATCCCTACTTGTTCACGTATAAGAACTCCTGCAGCTGTGTGATCACGGGCAAGCAGGAGGGGCCTGATGATGTGTTCTTATGATGAAGGGAGATTCTGTTGAAAAAGTTTAGGAACGACAGTGGACGATAAGGGGAAGGTCTATAGGAAAAAGATTCATGAAAACTGCTTTTGTGAAAAAAATCATAGGAAAATTGTCAGGAAGACAGTGTTTTAATGCCATAATATAATGTTCCGTCCAAACCAAAGGGTATTTGTGATGCCCCACACTGTTTTGACGGATTTGTGTGTTCTAACTCCCTGTTCCTAATGGTCCACGAACAAGAACTCACGCTGCATCATCACAGGCAATTCGAAGGGGGCTGATGATGTGTTCATATTATCAAGGGCGATAATGAAGAAAGAACTTTAAGAAGGACAGTGTTTTAGTACTGGGTGGGNCACACTGTTTTGACGGATTTGTGTGTTCTAACTCCCTGTTCCTAATGGTCCACGAACAAGAACTCGCGCTGCATCATCACAGGCAATTCGAAGGGGGCTGATGATGTGTTCATATTATCAAGGGAGATTTAAGAAGGACAGTGTTTTAGTACTGGGTGGAATATTTTTGAACAGGCCTATAGGAAAAAATGTCAATGCTTTTGAGCCGATGTAAGGGTCCGTCGAGGCCCGGGTTTGTGCTGTGATGCCGGTAGAAGTTTCGAAAAGTGGAGCATTTGTTTAAAGTGTCTCCTAGACTGGATTTTTGTGAAGGGGAAAATTAATTTAATGGTGTTCTTACTCTTATATACCAAATGGACTTAACGAATATTTATGTTTTCTCCTTAGTTAAGTTCCGATTATGCTTGAAGAGTTCCGCTCTCGCATGATAATGTTACCTGATTTTTTATAGTACATGTATGACTCTACTTTGTGGCATGTTGTGTGCCAATGTTTAAATAAGAAGGGTAGAATTTGCTCAATAAATACCCACAAAATAGAGGAAACACAGGGCTGTTTTTGGAAGAGTAGGAAAAGTACTCTTATTAAGAATATCCTTGTGTTTTGATCTAAAGTTACCTATTCTATGACAAGGAAGAGTTAGGTAACTTGTTAGGTTAGTATTTTAAGGATATCGAAAAAAAAACTTGTCAAATATTTATGGGTAGATTTTACTGTATTATAAATAACTTGTACATAATGTTGTAGATAGAGTTATATTGTAAATAACAGTGTCGTGTTTTGATGACACTTAGGTACCTACCGTATATAATAAGGAACGTACTAAAATGAAGACCTCAAAGTTACCTAAGGTTCCTTTAAGAACCTTAGTTTTATGTATCTAAGGACCAATTTATTATCCCTTCCATCATTTCAAAAATAGGAATTAAAATATAATCATGTTCTTC
>NDFZ01000098.1:0-10192 GCA_002192655.3 Mamestra configurata | reverse complement strand
ACTGACTCATTGTGGATATAGTGCCAATCCTATAGGTACATTCGTTTAGAACCTGCTCACTACCTATTTAGTTTTGAATTGCACTATTTAACGGCCTAGCCAAATGTTTTTGTTGTGATGTAGTGTTAGGCTTTTTAGAGTTATGGGGTTTGGCTCAACTCGAGATCAGATAACTAAACAGTCAAAGCGATATGAGCTCGTGAGTCTTTTTTTGAATGAGAAATCATCAAATGTCTCCTTTCACACTGAGCGGCAAGGAGTGTCAGACTCTTACTGACTAAAACACATCCATGTTCAAAAAATTCCGCAACCCTGGCAGGCTCTGGCCCTAGCGGGCCCCGTCTACTATGCTGACATCTCTTTGAGGCGCGCGTGGAAGACAACGCGCCGTCGACCCGGGCCTGGTTCCGATCGGACGTCGGGTCGCTCGCCGTCCGCAGGCTCGCGTCTACTGTGGCCGAAAATCGTGGCTGCGGCGTGAGGTTTACACTCACGCGGCCCGACTCCTCCGCAGAAGGAGGTGACTGCTTCCTATGCCCTCTCGCTCTGGACCATACATTGAACCAGGGCTGGGCGCGAGAGGTTGCCGCCGCCAACCGCCTCGACGAGGATACGGCGGTGCTCCCCGAGTCCTCCCTGGCAAGAAGGCTCGCAGCCTCATCGAAGATCGTGCGGTATCCCCGGGCAGGCAGATGGCCATGACCCTCTGTCGCACGGGCTGGTCGCCTCCTCAAAGTAAGCGTCCACATCGGGGCCCCCATAAATGGCCACGNCCCAATAAATGGCCACGCAATTTACGACCCCCGCGCAGAACCTCCGGCATGAGGCGTTTGGACCCCTTAGGCCGCAATCGGGATCCCAAACAACGGTAGCCTCCTACCGTTGTTTGGGATCCCGATTGTGGCCTGTTCCGAGAACCATGAAAGCACATGGCTTCGGACTTGTGCAGGGCCACCTCGGGACCCAATGGCCGGATTCTCTTACTAATGTCGCAATCCTGCGTGAATTCGTGAAAAAAAAAATTGCATTTAAAGTGCTTGCCAAGAGGCAAGCACTTTACATGCAATTTTTACGGTGGGTCCATAATTTCTATAAACTCAATATCGAATTTTATCGATCAACTCGACAAGTCCGTCTTTATGTTTTTTTATGGGAACCCGAGCACTTGGCGTTATGTTGACATGAGTGTCAGATTTGTTTTAAATTCAACTACGTAAACCCATCGTTACAAAACCAATCATTTGGAGGCTCGAAAGTAATTGGCCAACAGTAATCCAAGTTTGCCACCCAGAAAAAGGTATTTTGTAAGAGTTGAAAAAAATTAAACGTCTTCATATTAACTTTAATTAATTATTAACAATTCCTTAAACATATAAAGGAGATCGATATAAATACTTTATTGTTTCAAAATAGTACAACAACCCTAACATAAAAACATGCGGGGCAGTCTTTGGGGACTGCCAATAGAAGTGAAAACTAAGCGAAAGCTAAAGCGTTCGGTGACGATGATGCGAGTTCCAAGATTTTTGTTCACCCAAAAGATGCTCAACGCGCCTAAAGAAGTTTTCACTTCAAAATATTACTACTATTAGGTAAGTTCTATATAGAGATAGACCCATCTATGTTTTCACATTTGTTTTAATGACGCTCTAGAAAACTTTGACCTCACAAAATGCAGGTGGTCAAATAATTTTGAGCGGTAGCGTACAACTAAAATGAGATGAATAAACAATTAAACATGGGCTACATTTCATGTTATTACAGATCAACAGGAAAATAATACCCTAGGACGAAAACATTACTAATAATACTGTTTTGTCTTTCTCGATGAAAATAATATTCAGAAAATATTGTTTACTTCCATGATTGGCCTACTTGCAATAACATTAAGTAATAGTTAATCCTATATAACAATTCTTACTCCTTTGTTTGAACAAAAGCTACAAGGCNTGTTTTGTCTTTCTCGATGAAAATAATATTCAGAAAATATTGTTTACTTCCATGATTGGCCTACTAGTAATAGTTAATCCTATATAACAATTTTTACTCCTTTGTTTGAACAAAAGCTACAAGGTAACAGCCGGTCTATTCTGCCAACATCTCACTGTGTACATTTTGATAGTGTGAGCATGCAGTAAACTGTAATTCCAGTTTGATTGCATGGATTGACAGCTCACTTCATGTTCACTTCACCTAAGATTACACGGTGAGAGGTTTGCAGATCGGCTAATATTCACCAAATTATGCAGTAGGTACACACTTTGGTGAATATTAGCCAATCTGCACAATCTTTTCTGGTGAAAATAATGTTCAATGCTGCTAGCATTTTGTTGTTGTTGTAAGTATTGCTCGTTGCCTTTGGAAGCGGAGAACCTTGAATATTAAAATAATAATGATCTTTATTTTCGGACATCCATGATCCATCAATTATATTAACATTACAAGTTTTTTTTTAAATGTTTTAATGCAAATTTATCGACGTCAAAAAGATTACTGAGAACTACAGCCGTCTTTCAGTGTCTGAAACTTTTTTATGATAGCCTCGAAGAGGCTCTGGTAAGCCTGTCGGTATTCTCTTGACATCAATACGTAGATGATGGGGTTCATGCACGTGCCTGTGAACAGCAACAGATGAGAGAACACATTCAATATGGGTTGTGACTCAAACTCCTTGTATGCAAGTCTCAACACCATTACAGGTAGATGAGATATGCAGAAAGATAACATGATTGCAGAAATCATGGCGCATAGCCTCTTGTCTCTACTTGTAGGGGCTTTCCGTTTGACAACTTTCCTTGTAAGTCTGAACGGAGCCATGAATTTGTTTTCTAATGCTATCTCTTCTCTCGGAGACTTAGGGGCAGACGTGTCTCTGTGAGTCTGCGTTTTGTCAGTGTCAGTAGTACTGGAGCTTTCAGGACTTGAAGGATCGCATCTAACCACGGTGTTCCCGTCAGTTGCAACATCTGATTGAGTTTGTGGCATCGACAAGGGCTGTGCACCACGAGGATTTTTACTCTGTATTTTCTTTGCAGTTTTCACAACCCACCATATTCGGGCGTAACAAAAAGCTATAGTAAGGTACGGCACCACAAAGGCGATTATAAAAAACTTCTTCGGCGACGGGCTTTTTAAGTTTGACAACATGGTGCAGAATCCTCCGTTGGGTTCCAGGTCGAATCGACCCCATGCTCCAAAAGCAGGCGCTGTAAAGATGGCGAAAGCCACTGCCCAGATCATCAGTATATTTATAAACATAGTTCTTCTGTTATACAACCTGGAAGGAAACATAAATAGTTCCTTTAGAATTCGACCCACTTATTTATTTTATATTTTAAAATGATTCGCAGCTTTCCGTGTCCGAATGGTACACTTACCTGGGATATAGTAGTGGATGACAAACAATGACATATCTGTTGAGACTGATGGCTACCACGGTGGAGAGGGAAGAACTGCTCAGCACAAACTTTAAGTAAGCATACACTCGGCACATGACCCAGCCATGAGACCAGTGCCTATTCGCGAAGGTCATCGCCGTCATCGGCAGGATGAAACTATTGAAGATCAAGTCGCTGGTGTGAAGATTTATAATGAATATCGCTGTGGCATTCCGGACCTGAAAAATGAAAACGTCATATTTATTACATGAATTGTATAAATGATACTAAATGTACTGACACAGTATCATTTACAGTTTGCGTCATGTATCCAATACAAAATACTATATTTTACGCACCGTATTTGAAACAATAACTACTTGCGTCACCATTGACGATAACAAGACGCTTCAAAACAAGTCAACAAGAATGATTCTCCAAACTGCAGTTTTGTTCCCCAGTAATGAAAATTGACAATTTCATATTTGACGGCTCCAAAGTGTGCTTCACAAATTACATGCTTTAACAATATTTTCTATAACGTTTGTTTACTTATCTTTAAATGTAAGGATCTTTTGATATAATTGTCACAACCTTTCAATTAATGGGCCGAAGAGCGAGCGAAGCGAGCTCAGGAACTTAGGGATGATAAAGAGTGTGAACTAGAGCGAATGAAGCCGTCATCCATCGTCATTTTAGGTTCCTTTAAATCCTGCAGCCTTTCCATTCAATTCAATTATAAAAAGTGTTTTTTTTTTACATTATTTTTGTAAAACCATTCGTTTAAGTGCGTGTTATATCAACTGAAGATAATTTTTGAAATGAAATGATAACATAAGTCTTTATCACGGGCGTAGCTATAGCTTTCGCAAGGGGGCCGCAGGTCCAAATATTGTAGGAATTTTGTTTTTTTCTTTTGTCCATCTCCGTGTACCTGTGTCTGAATTAGCGTTGCTAAATCCAGTGTGTCAAATTACAGGACTGTATAGCTACAAAAAAAAAAAAGGTTTTTTGTAAATCACCTTTTCCTTATATTGCAGGTCGGAAGATAAATAAGAAAAAAATACTAACATTGTGGTANTATTTATTTAAACTTTATGTACAATAGTGGTACATGGGCGGACTTAATGCATCAAGGCATTCTCTACCAGTCAACCTTTGGGTTATTAAGACTATACTGTGGTAGGTGTACAATAAATAAAATTAAGATACAAAATTGAATTTTAACATTTCTGAAGAATATAAAGAATATACAGATAGAATATAGAGTTATAGAATTATGGTCATTTAGCAGGGGTAAAATTAAATATGCCTATATTATAAATGTTATTGTAATTGAATGTATCTTAAAAGTGATGTAAATCTTCATTGTTACAATTGTAATCTGTAATATTCGAAAAGGAAAATAAAAAGGATAATTTTCTTTCTTTCAGTATGCACGTATGGGAGCTGGCAACTATCACGGAAACGTGACACTTTAGAGCACCATTTTATTAATATTTTTTGTTTGTTTAAGTATCCTCTACCCTATACATAGAAATGTTTCACCGTGCGCCGCGATTTCGAAGAAATAAAAACAAAATGGCGGCCGGGTAGTTATGCAACGAAGATTCTATCTTTGCGTACGTACGTTTGTAAGAAATAATTCATTGCATTTGGAATGACAGGACTTAATGGAAAAAATATATTACTAAGGAGTATTGAAGGAGCGAGCGTAGCGAGCTCGAAAAGTTTCACATCTGTCTTGGAAACGTTAGGTTTAATTTAATAATTAATAGATAATAAAATATGATAAAGGTGGATGGTGCAATAGCGAGCGAGGCGGACTCGAAGATGTTTGCACTTCATCTCGCAGGTTTTGAGTTTTAGGTTTCTTTTAAACATTTCCAAAATAACATAATATAGTTAGTATAGTTCTAGTTTGAGAATGTACGACAAGCGAAGCGAGCTCAAAAATTTTAGCACCTCGCCTCGGATTTACTTTAAAAATTGAAGTAACTTTCAAAGACAAGCTTAAATATTATGTTTTTGCCTGGGTCCGATTATGGTTAGAAAATATACATGTTTATACCTCTATAAACATTTTTATGGAGGTGTAATAAGATCGTTTTTCTTGTTAAAATATCGACAAATGAAAAAAAAACATAAATTACATATCACTATACCATACATTACACACCCATAGACAGAAATATATCGCTAAACACTGACCTTTTTGCACCTAGCAAGCGCAACTATTGTGGTAAGGTTGCCTGGGATGCCAATGAGCATGAAGATTACGCAGCATGCAAAAGCGAACTGAAGCAGTGGTTCTGAGTAGCACTTGAACAGAACCTCATTTGCCAGTTCCTCGTCTGAGTGGAACACACTTCCAGTACTAGTAAAATTACATGCAGCCATCTTTCAATTTTATCTAATTTTCTTGCACTTTGTGAACCTATTGTAATTTTTCAGTTACATTCTTAAACTTTTGAACTATTCACTTCAATAGATTTTCCAATTAAAATGTCTGTCCTCAATCATTTCATAACAGTTACTGTCCCGTTTAGTGAATTTATTATGTGTTTCGATTACTCACACTCGTTTGCATAGTTTTTCCCTGTGCGTCAAATCATTCTGTGGTTTGCAGAATAATTTAGTACCTAACTTGACCCGTTTACAAAATTTTATTTTGCAAATAATCTTAATTTGTGGCTTTGTTTCTTCGTTTTTTGACACCGACTTCCGAAATTAAAGTTTAAATAAACTTCGGAAGTTTTTATTATATAGTTTTTTTTTATTTGGAAGTCGGCTATATTTTTTTCTAATGTGTCATCTTAAAATTTTGCAGCCACTATAATGTAAATATTTTAGGATGCATCGAAACGGACTTTAGCCGATCCGATATAGACACCGATATTTGTTGGAAGCAACAAGCGGGAGCAATTAACGGAGTGAAATAATAAAACACAGGGATTCCCCGAGTGAAATAAATTGTGCCGCGTTTAAATGATTTATTTCTAATGCGAAATTCAAAATGGTGTATCGTGTTAAATATTGCCGATTCCGATGTATCGGAAAATCCACAATATCGCCGATATTTCGGTGTTAGCATCGGTATCGGATGAATCCCTATAAATATTACGGTTGTAATCTGAATCACCTGAAATCGCGATAATAAAACCGGCCAAGTGCGTGTCAGGTTACGCGCTGTGTAGGTTTCCGTGACACATGACAAAAAATGTACTAGAAACATTTCAAAGTTACAAATGCAGTTAGTTTTCAAATTTTCTTTGGAATTTTTAAGATTTCGTAAACGGAACAAAAAATGGTTTGAGGCAACCCTTAGTAGTTTTGAAAGACTTATCCTGTATGGGGTATCTTAAAAATAAAGATTTTCCATATTTTATTTTTCAACTTTCATCATCTGCCTAGCCTTTTCCCATCTAACTATATTGGGTTCGGCTTTCAGTCAATATTATACGTGGAGCGGCTGCCTACTAGACCTCCACTACCCATTAACTGGGTAACACGGTACTCCTTGGCAAGACTGGAGTCAGATTTTCCGACTTCTGACAATCTGTAACAACTGCCAAAGATCTACAAATGACAGCCGGGACCAACGGCTTATCGTGCTATCCGAGGCACGGAGGAAACTCGGTATGTTAAGATAGTCACCCATCCACAGACCAACCTCGGCAAGCGTTTATTTTACAACTTTGCCGGCGTGATTATCATCTATAACCATGCCAAATTACAGCTTCGCGGCTTCAATAAAACCGCGGACGGACGGACAGACGGACATGGCGCCACTTCCTGTTTTACTACGGAAACCTAAAAACAGCTGTTAAGTTGCATTTTGTCGGGTTATGCTGCACACATAAATGAATAGGGCAGTTCTTTTCGCGATTTCGGGGTTGGTCCCATAGTAAAAGTTGTTCATAATGATGAGTACAATGACACCTTTTTCAGGTATTGCGTTTATTTTGTTACACATTGTATATCAATTCCTTATGAAGATTTTCACTAAGAATATGTAAGTAGGTATAAGATTTCAAACAAGTACTTCTGACATATTTATGTTTCCCCAAAAATGGCTTCCTGGGAGGAAATAGAACGAAGTAATACTACTTTACTCTTCTTTGTATTTGTTCTTGATATCAGTGAATATTACATGAAAATGATTTTCAAGGATACACTCAGGAATATTTTTTCAGTAAGTAATAACTGATGTTTCAGAGTTTGACAAATACGAGGAATCTCTCTGTACTTCTTTGCCCGGTGTTACTTAGATGAACATAAATTGTAAAGGGTGAAAATATTTTCTTAGTTTGCCTAATCTGTTGCTGTTGGTAAATATCTACCAACAGCAACAGATTAGGGATAATAATCATATGATTATCCTTTGTAGCGCCATGATTTGCCTTGGTCATATTCTCAGGCCCCGGAAATCAAGCAGCTATAACAATTGTGCCCATATTTCAATCTTATCATAAAAACGTGGAAGCGAGTCGTAGTGTACATCTCGTTAAATCTAGCAGCTGCCTTGGCCCCGTGCATTCTCTAGAATGATTCGAGTGTGAGTGAGTTGCGTATATAATATTTCAGTCAAAAAATTATTTGTTTTCTGTTTTAATTCAAGTTTAAGGTTCGTGTGATTTTTCCGATAACTTCGCTCAGCGATGTTCTTTTTCTCGGAACCAACAGTCCAATTTGTTCCGCCTTCCTCAGGTGTAAACAGATCAATATTGATAAGCTCCACCACGCGTCTTACGATCCTTCAATTTGATGGTACAGTACCCTCAACAGATGTGTCGGTAGCATTTACTACCGCTAGCTGAATAGTTTTGTATAGACCACCCTCGAAATAGTGTTGAATGCGAATGTACTAGTTTTCCTTTGATGTGTAAATGTTTATAGAACAAGCGATGAGTTTGGTGTGGGACAATGTTTCGCTTGGATTTACTGCCTCTTGTGTTTTGTTTCGATTTTAATAAAACGGTGTTTGGTTGTTTTACTGGTCTGCATTTTACTATGCTCGTTTTTTCGTGGATTAAGGAACATTTGTGATTTTTATTCTGTCCATGGTTTTTATATAATTGCCATCCGAACTAATATTATAAAATGCGACAGTGAGGTTGTGTGTTTGTTATGTTTTCACGCCTGAATCGTCGAACTAAATGAACTTTGGCGCATAAACGATGGGACCCTAGAGGAGGTTATAGGCTATTTTAATGAGAAAAGCTAGTCCATATAGCTACTTTCTTCTTGTAGATGACCGACTAACGGCCCGTTTCAATAACGTATCTACCTTTAACTTTCAAATTAGCTACCAACAGTAGCTGAAACGTCATGTTACAAAGGCAAAAATGACGTTTCAGCTACTGTTGGTGGCTTATTTAACAGTTGATTAAAGGTAGATACGTTATTGAAACGGGCCGTAAAACAACACAACATTATTTTTAAAAACAATCATGGAGGCCGGGACATTTTAAACAAGAGGGTGGTCAAAACAGAGAGGTTCCTAAAACATTAATGAATCGTTTTAATACTTTATTAATAGTGCTTACCTAGGGAAGGTACTATGTAAACTTTTGGCTATCTACAAAAGGTTTTCAGCAACTTTATTTTCCGTATTAACCACAAAGTAGGTTATTTGCGTAATAAATGATATGAATTCTTCACGTTAGTAGTCGGCTCCCTCAGATATATCATGTTTAACGTCATAAACTGGAGACTGAGGTTTATCATGTGAATAAAGATGGTGTTGAGGGGATTTATGTCTTTATTTTGTTTGTTAAGATTCCTAATGTTATAAGGTCTAATTTCCAGCATTTTTGTTTTTTCCTCTAAAAGTTAATTGCTTATTCATGACTTATGACGAGGTGCTGGAACGCCTTTTTCGATTTTCGTTATTTCAAATTTGTAGAGGCATGGTTTTTAAGGATTAACAAAAGTTCATAAATATTATAATATATTTTGCTGATAATGTAATGCTGAGAAGATGATTTTAATTGAAACAAGTAACAATTTCGGATTATTCCGTGTATTCATTTAAACAATTATAATATTTACAATTATATTTTTAAATATTATTACCAATCTTGAAACAAGAAAACCTAAGTATAAAGCATGTTTACCTTGTGTGTTTGTCCCATGTTTTACGAAACATAAATAATATATTCAATAACGTGCAACATTAAAAATATTTAGAACGAGATTTGATATGCCTCGTAAACGCTANCATAAATAATATATTCAATAACGTGCAACATTAAAAATATTTAGAACGAGATTTGATATGCCTCGCTATTAAAGCCTTTGCGGTATGTTTTGTTATCACCAATTTCCAATACATTGGTTCTGTGTTTATTTTCTCACATATTTCTTCTCGCCCCTATTATTCGAAGACACTTCTGATATTTATGAAAAAATGGAAATAATCTTTGAAGCCAACATTATGGCTAAATAATTTAAGAGGAAATACGCTCGATTTAGTAACATGTTCGGTCTAGAAACCTTTTTCTCGATTATGTATGATAGATTTAAATGGATATGCCAATAGTGAAAGTTATGAAATTCATAAAACGACCTACTTGAGTTAAATAGATGTCTAAGAAATACGAATACGAAATGAGTGTTCAATTGAATAATATAGAAAAAAATGCAATAAGGGTGTATGATTGATACGAGTATTCTGTATCGGTTGAAGTGGCTCTAGAGCCTTTGTGGTATTGTGGTTGTTTTCTATTCTGTTGCGTAGATTCTTTTCATAATTCTAAAATTAAGGTGACAATGTGGTGTAAAATAAGATATTTCTAGTTACGTAGTGTAGG
>NDFZ01000097.1:0-10188 GCA_002192655.3 Mamestra configurata | reverse complement strand
AAAAAAAAATACGTCAAAGTTACGTTTTCAAAAAGAGAACGTCTCACCTAACTGGGGCCAACTTGTATTTTAGTGGCCATAGCAACACGTGTTCTGTTATTTTACCAAGCCATGAATCACGGATTTAGGGGATTTAAATCGCTTGGCCATTCTTGTCGCAAATCTTCGCGTTATCGCGACAGTGTGGCCGCGGACTTAGAAACACTCCCTTCTGCAATGTCAACTAATCTTTGTAAAACGATAGCTTATCTTTAGATAAAGCTATGCTTTATAAAAAATCAGTAAATTATGATAAATTCAAAATATTTCATTGATAAAAATGATCGAATTTGCTTGCGTAGAGTTGCGTAGATATGTTTCATCGGTTCGTGAGTGACGGACGGAAAGCATAGATTATTTTGACTATTCAATTTCATTATTTATTGGTCAGCCTTTTATGAACTATCTTTGGATTGGCTTCCAATCTAAACGGATGCAACTGAAAATCAATAAACCACTCGATTTCAGACGCGACGGCACTTTTCAGCAGAGATTAGTCAAATACACAGGATGAGGAGGTACCATAGTTAGGGTCTATTTTGCATAGACGTACTTTATAATCTACAAAAGCAATAGAGTACCTACGCTAAAATACTCTATTTATTTTGACCCTGAATTTGAATTAAACCGAATGAAATCCTGCCATTGAAGGAGGCCTGAAGGAGTTTTTGACTTTTCGGTCATAATATTGAAAACTGGTGATTAAAGAAATCCATACCTTCATTACAATTTTTAGAATTTTCCCGCCCCGACCTTTGATTTACAGGGCCAGCCCGCGTCGCTGAGCCAGTAGTTTTAAATCCCTCAATTAATAATGATACGACCCAGCCTGTCCCTTGCTGTCCTCCCGAAATGACGCCGCTAAGCCGAGGTCCGTATCCCGCAGGGGATGCCCTAGCGAGCGGTCATTTATGATAATTAGCTAGTTTGTAAGCCCTGGCTGGGGGCCTTAAATTCATTTGAGGCCACCACAGGATAGTCCGGTTAAGCAGTAACCAGCCTTAGTGTGCTGAACTGCGAGTGGTCCCCGTCAAAAAAAATAAATTGAATTTTCTAGGCGACNGGATAGTCCGGTTAAGCAGTAACCAGCCTTAGTGTGCTGAACTGCGAGTGGTCCCCGTCAAAAAAAATAAATTGAATTTTCTAGGCGACGAACAATAATTAAAAAACAACAAAATTTTGCTTCCGCAATAAGTACCTAAATAATAAAAGGTACTTTTTTTCTAAGAACGTACTCCTGTCTAAATTCAGAAATAGGTTCTTCTAAAAAAACAAGTTTAATGTGTCGCCAAACACATGTCCATTCTCAGTGCGTTTACTCTCANACGAACAATAATTAAAAAACAACAAAATTTTGCTTCCGCAATAAGTACCTAAATAATAAAAGGTATATAAATAGGTACCTAATCTATTTCTTCTAAAAAAACAAGTTTAGTGTGTCGCCAAACACATGTCCATTCTCAGTGCGTTTACTCTCATTTTTTTTTTAAGGATGCGAAATCATCAAATGACTTCTTCCGCTCTGGGTGGAGCGGAAGGGCGTGTCAGACTCTTACTGACTAAAACCCATCCGTGTTCCTTCTAAAGCTCTTTGCGTTCCAGGGCAACGGTGACTCTTTCGAACAAATTCCGCAACCCTGGGGAACTTTGTATGAAGGTATTTTAAATAACTTTTGTTAAAAGTCCAATTAAAGTTAAAGACCTAAATATGAGAAAAACCGGCCAAGTACGAGTCGGACTCTCACACGAAGGGTTCCGTACCATAAACCAAAATAAACACGCTTCTTGTAGGTATGGAATCCCCCCTTAATTTTTGATTAAATTTATTTTTTATTATTAGTTGTTATAGCGGCAACATATATAGGTACATCATCTGTGAACATTTCAACTGTCTAGCTATCGCGGTTCATGTGATACAGCCTGATGACAGACAGACATACCTACGGACAGTAGAGTCTTAGTAATAGGGTCCCGTTTTTACTCTTTGGGTACGGAACCCTAAAAATGGACCCCTAAGGTTAAGGTTTCTGTTCGGCGCCCAATAGCCATTAGCGACACCAATATAAAGAGCTTTTCAAGAAGAATATTTCCTACTACAACTTTTGACAATTGTTACTTCGTTTGGAGATAATGGCTTAAATAGGTAACCTAAAATATGACATATCTAACATTTTCTTTTAAGAAGAATCGTTGGNCGCCCAATAGCCATTAGCGACACCAATATAAAGAGCTTTTCAAGAAGAATATTTCCTACTACAACAGCTTTTGACAATTGTTACTTCGTTTGGAGATAATGGCTTAAATAGGTAACCTAAAATATGACATATCTAACATTTTCTTTTAGGAAGAATCGTTGAATTTACAAACCAACATAGTTGGCAAAACAATATATTTTTAGGTATAGACCAGTCATTTAAAATATCGTTAATAAATAACGCGCAGCATCGGGGCCTTTCCAATGACCTATTAGCTATCTTTGCTCTGATAAATACTATCCATAAGTACATTAATAGAAATACAACAGTATTTATAATTGTTTTTATCCTTCAGTCGGGCTTTTGATACAATAAATTACAATATATCTACTCTGAAACAGGGGCGTAGCTACCGCCGTATCAGCCGTATCAAAGATACGGGGCCCCCGGGTTATAAAGGCCCCGACGTGTGGACGTAAAGCTATACATGTAGTCGCGTCATCTCCTTCGTGGTCTGCCAAGACAGTTCTGAGTTAGTAGGGCCTATTTTGTTTAAAAAACATTACCCTTAAAAACGGGGCCCCCAAAATTTGAGACTAGCAACGCCACTGCTCTGGAACAACTTGAGACAAACCCATGTGCCGTTGAATATTGGTATAACAATCAATCAAATTAACTAAGTTAGGTGGGATAACGCCTTATCGGAGACGTATAGTTAACGTTAACCAGTGGCGTGACGCAGGGTGGCCTGACCTGCCCGGTGCTGTTGTACCTATGTGTGTCAACGACCTGATCGAGGAACTGAGCAGCACCAGAGTTGGATGCCATATTGGCGGTGAATGTTTAAATAACCTCAAGGCAAGGCAGGTTAGGCAGATGACATGGTTCTGCTTAGCCCCTCGGTCAACGGCTTCAGAAAATTTATTTTCCTTTGTGAGAATTATGCAGCTCGTCATCAACTAACTTATAATGTTAAAAAGACAGAAGAAATGATTTTCAAACATGGCAATGGCCCTGATAAAGTCTTACCAATTATAGTTTTGATCAAGCATCTTTGCCTCTCTGAAGTTAGGTGTTTGTGGCGACCAAGCAGGTGCAATCGCGTAAAAAAGTGTTAGCGCGTAAAAATATTTTTGTTTTATACGTATTATATTATGTATGTTCTTGAATAGTGTTTTTTTACTCACTTGAATAAAGTCGTAGAAGCAGTTTGCGATTGTAAGATATGCATAAGAAAGTTATAAGTATAGGTAATTGAAAGTGAGGGATTGTGTTCGCACCAAATAAATGAAAGCTCAATTTAAAGGTAAATGGACTCACTTGAAGTATAGCCAGCTAACTCGCTGTCGCAGGTCAAAGGTGGATCACAAACACAAGCGGGGGCACAGCGCATAACCCAAACTAGTTCAATGTAAAGTTTATTAGTCAATATAAAGTCTTTTAGTATTTACTCAGTCACTATCGCTCAAAATTTCCGAAACTCCATCCATAAATAAATTTGTGGGGCCATTAAAAAAAATAATAACAATGTGTAACACTTATGGCATCGACAGTCTTATTGCATTGAGCAAGCGAGACACGAGTAAGCATCCAACGTATACGAGCGACTGAGACGCTACTACACGCGCCAGCTTCCGCGAGACCGCGCATGCGCGGTGTTATGATCGGTTGTAAAATAGACTACTGCGCTGCGAATTGTGACGAACTTCAGAGTGGCAAAGTTGTTTGACGCTTACTGTACTTTACGCTCAAAATTAAAAATAGTTAAACAATTTAAATATCTCGGACACATCACAACGAAAAACTTAAAAGGTGATAATGACCTGGAAAGGCACAGATGTAGCATTGTATGCAGAAGTAAAATGCTAAATAGGCGTTTCTTCCATTGCTTGAAGCAAGTAAAAATAACTCTGTTCCAGGCTTACTGTCAGTCGTTCTACACCAGTCAACTTTGGTACAAGTACACGAAGAGTGCATACGCCACCGGAAAATTGCAAACTCCGTAAGATTATAAAATAACTTGAGAGATTGTAAACTGTCGATAAATTGTCAACCGAACATTTGGAATACTTTTTTACGCATCAAAATTTAATAGTCTACAATTTCTCGAAGTCAATCCGAGAAATATTGCTCCCTGCTTGCTTGGAATTGCTCCATTGTTTTTAATCGTGGTTGTTACTTCGAATCGACTTAGGAGTTAACTTGGAAAAACATACGATAACATATATTACTTTGAAATTTATCTAACTGATAAATCGATGACCTAAAGGGGTCACTTAACCCTTTCAGAGCACCAAATTAGTAGCGAATAATAAAATCTTATCACGAGTCATTATGCCTAAAAGCGATATATGTATATGTAGCGATAAAACAGCGTATTGCATTAATAGATTTTTCATTCATTCCAAGAGTGATCCTGACCAACGATGGTCGCGGTGGTACCTCTGTAGAAACAACTATATTCACATTAAAATGTGTAGAGCACAGTGTGTTCTGGCGGTGGTGGCGTTATACGTGGGAGTAGCCCACTCCTGGGGTAAGTACGTTTTGCATTCTCCGATTTTTGTTATTTAAAATCTCTTTACTTTACATAACAAAAATAGTGGATTGATACATGACACGTCGGTTGTTCAACTGACGCTGGTGTCCGCTCATTGAAGCCCATCTTAAATGCGTAGGAAAGGGCACAGTATGCCAATGACAACTTTTTCGACCTGTCTAAAGCGTTTGTTTGCGTAAATCACGATATATTACGCCTAAAACTTGAGCAATACGCACTGGGCAAAGCAGCATTAAGCAGCGTTAAGCTTAAGCAAATCCTACTTGAATAATAGCCAGCAAGTAGTTCAAATAAACGGTGTCAATTCGTCGGGATTAATCGTGAAATTGGGGATACCCGAGGGCTCAATTTTAGGTCCTTTCTTAAAGTCAAAGTCAATTCATTTATTTCAACTAGACCATTAAAAGGCACTTTTGAACGTCAAATTTACAGTTTAAAATTAAAATATAAGTGACTCTAGTTGTCCATTCGCAAAAAGTAGATTCTTATGGAGAAGAACGGACAAGAAACTCCATAGTTACTCTTTTCAAATATAAGTTTTACAATATTTTGTATACATAGGTACATTGATCAATTGATTATATTATGTGAGCACAATGCATCCAACATTACACTAATATACAGCACACACTTATATACTATAGGTACAACAAAGCAATACCAGCAGAGATAAAATTAAGTTTGCTAGTAAGGGACATGGTACTCACATATTTACAATATAATTAAAAACAATGGATCAGTGTGTGAGTTAAATTACATATTAAAAACCTGAAAGTACACCAGTAAATAAAACAAGTTTGACTTTTTCTACTATACCCTCGATTGTCCTATGGAGCAGGACCAGCATGTTTCCAAGCATTCTTATCTTTAATATAATCATCTAGTTTGTAATATGCTTGTTTACAAAGTGTGGTTTTAATGTAAGTTTTAAATTTTCTTTCATTTAGTTCTAATATGTCACAAGGTATTTTGTTGTAACATTTAACACAGTACCCCATGAAAGATGTTCGTACTTTGGCTAATCTATAAAATGTTTGATCTAAATTATTTTTATTTCTAGTATTAAAATGATGTCTATCACTAATTTTGTTAAAGAGATGTCGATTTTTTCTTACATACATAATATTCTCATAAATGAATTGACAAGGTACTGTCATAATATTAATCTTTTTAAAAAGTTCCCTAAGAGAATCGCGGCGACGAAGATTATAAATGGCTCTAACAGCACGCTTTTGCAAAATAAATACAGATTCAATGTCAGCAGCACGACCCCACAGCAAAATACCGTACGACATAATGCTGTGAAAGTAACTAAAATAGACCAAGCGCGCGGTTTCTACATCTTTTAACTGTCTTATCTCTAACAGCATAAGCGGCTGAGCTTGGCCGCCCCGCAAGAGATGTTATGTGAGGTCCCCATTGCAATTTCTCGTCTAAAGTGTTTCCCAGGAAAACCGTCTGATCAATAAATTCCAGTTTTTGTCCATTTAATACGATGTCACATTCGGTGCTTCTAACATTTGGTAAAGTAAATTTAATACATTTGGTCTTTTTTTCATTTAGTACTAAGTTGTTTGCCGTAAACCAAAGTTGGACCTGATGAATAGAGTTATTGACATCATCAAGATTTTGTGACCGTCGGTCTCTTATTTTTGTTTATCTCAATGATTTACTAAGGGCACGTACATGCCGTCGACCTTAAAGATAATGTAGATATTGAAAGGGAATGTAGGGCACTGGCGGTACAAGGTGACGTGTTGGCCCGTAGATTCTCTCGTTAAGTATGTGCAAACCAGGCCCAAAACACCCTGTTCAAGGCATTTTGTCAGGGTTTGTACGCGGGACTCGGGAGGTCTGTGGGCCAACTACATCAATGGATCGCTAGATGTCTTGCGCGTCTAAAATAATAATATTTTAAGGATGCTGTTGAAACTGCCCCGTTTCTATAGTGTTTCAGAGATGTTTGCTAAGGACCGAACGGACGGCTTCCATGCAGTGATTCGCACGAAAGTCGCATCACTCATGCATAGAATGTGGGTTGGTAACAATAGCATCCTGAAAATGGTGTACTCCCCTATTCTCATTCCCTTTTAATTGTATCGTTCTCTGCACATCCTGTCTCTGACACCTAATTCATCGTTTGTTTTATCCTTGTTTGAACAGTTTGGATTTTCTATTTTTATAACTAGTGCATATAGTTAGTTAAGAATTTATTAAAACAGCTTTACATATTGTTACGAGCTTGGGGTTCGTGACAATAAAAACAGCCGATTAAATAACCAAAATGACACTTTAATTTAAAAACACTAATTACAACTTTAAACTCACTAATTATTAAACACAAGTTCACTACTGATCACTTTATTCGCACTTGAAGATCGCTTCCGAAGTATTCGCTTGTATCGCTAATCCAATACTGCCCCGGTCGCGGAATACGCGCTCCTTTTATAGGTCAGTTTATTCTAGAAACTTCCATTCTCGAAACATTTGGAAAGTACTCGTAACTACCGCTGCCGACTGACCAGATACCGAGAAGTGTAGAATGTTCTGGCAAAGAAATGTCTAGAAGGTACTTGACTCTACTAGTTCTGCTACTCGATACTAGATGGCGCTAGTAGTAACGTTAATGTACCCGACATTAATTCTGGCGCGTAACAATATCTATGTAAATAAATATATACTCATTTAATTACCTTATTTGTGTTAGTAGTGGCAGTAGTGTTATAAGGTACTAAAGGGCTCACTGTGAATTTTTCAAATATTTTATATTTAAAAAATCAAACATGAAAATTATTGATCATGAATCTCTGGAAATACAGACGCAAAAAATGTCAGTTTCTACATCTTATAGTATTGCTGAATAATTGTATTAAAATTAATTATAATTGACATTTAATTTTGACTTATCTATAATTTCCCAATTTAATTGTACTAATATAGAGGAAAATAATTACGTAATAATTATGTTCAATGAATGTTAATTTAGTATGATAAGGGCAGGTGAATGATGGTTGTAATGCTTTTAGAAGACTGCGAATACTTGCCTTAACTAAATAAAAGTGTTCAAACCGTCAGATTTATTCTTTGTACAAAAGTTATCCTAAATACAGAAAAATTTACATTGCATATTTACCCTTAAGGTCATAACACTATATTAACTCTAGTTGGTATAAGTGTACGACAATGATGAGAAAGAGCGGGGCCTCTAATACAGGCATTGTTTGCTTAAAAGGAGGCTCCAAACACGTTTAAATGTAATGTAATTTTTTAAGTGTTACAATAAACTATTTTGTATTATTGTATTTGTATTTTGTATCCGGTGGTTGAAAAATCGTCTCGTTTCAGTAAAATAAAATCAACTTTTGTTTCAGACTTCGCCGTAGGCACAGGAGATCAGCTTACTTTTCATACTAACGACGGAATGGAGATAGACAGAAGACATATGAAGTCCCGAAACCTCGGAGGGCTGGCTTACGATGTTGTTCACAACAGGATGCTCTACGTTGACAAGCAGAACAATAACGATGCTGTATGTGGATATAACTTATCTTCCAAAAAAAACAAATGTTTCATCCAGAGAAGCGGTCGTAACATTCTCAATATCGCTTACGATCCGGTCACTGAAAAACTCTTCTTTACTGATGCCAATGAAAAAAGCATCAATTGGATTTCATTAAAATGCGGATATGAGAACAATTTATACGGAAATCTTTTAATCAAGATGGATGACAGGACCCCTGATGATATCGCCGTAGACAGCTGTGGAGGGTACGTTGACAAAATACATCATAGTTTTATAAAAAAGTCGAGCTATACAAGGTATCTTTGCTTAATAAGCAATTCATAAACGATTCTGCTGAATAGCGAATGGTACATTTTAGTGCCGGTAAGATTGTGTGAGTATTTCACATTAGTTCCCAATTCCATTCGGGATTTAGGGGGCAGGTTTTTATAATTCTTAGGTGACCATGTTTCATATACATACCTACTCATTTCTTTCATAATCTAAAATAGCTTTCATGCCATGTAAGAAAATAAATGAAAATGGATCTCTCCCCCTTATCTCCGAAACTACTAAGCTTATAATGTTGAAATAGAACTCAAAATAGTTCTTTACTTAATATATTGTATCACTAGCACTTCGCCCGCGACTTCGTCCGCGCGAATTTAGCTGGTCCTACGCAAACTTCAACGCTCCCTCTTACCCTTTTTTAAGGTTTGTTTTGGAAAATTAAGCACTACGATATTCATTTAACGGTCTCAGGATCAACCTACTATTCACCGCGTTCACCCCGTCAAGGGTTGATAAAAATTGTTAGATCTCATTCAAATATCTCACTTTTAGTTTGTTCGTTCCAATTTCCACGTAAATTAAAGTAAGCAATAATGTCCTCCCCTAAAAACTTCATCACCCCTTTTCGCCCGTTTGGATTTTTCGAAAACAAACCCCTTAAGGTTTGTTTTCGAAAAATCCAAACATTTGTTATTCTTATTTATGCCGTGTTTCAACTTCATCGGACCAAGTATTAAGATAATAATATTCTTTATTGACATAAGTGAACAATTACAATAATATAGGGTTCTCTAACATCTGCACTAGTGAAAACTGTGTTGCAGGTGTTAGTGTCGTCCCCTTAATCATGTGACAATTATCTTACGTCCGTACAGAATAAATTATAAAATGAAATTGAAAATAAAATAAATTTAAGCTTTTAGAGATCAAAAAATATAAATTAAAAAAGAGTTAACAAACGTGTTGCCATGTGTGTGTGTGGTTGTGTGTGTGTGTGTGCGTGTGTGTGTGTGATGGGTGTGGTGTGTGTACTTGTGTGTTGAGTGCGCGAATGTGGATTGATTATGTTCTTAAAAGATTTTCTACTTCAATATAGTCCATTGTATTTAGCCATTCATATACAACTATTTTTAATTCATTATTATTCATATTGTAATTTTTTTGGATTTCGTTACATTTATTATAAGTCTTTGGAGCTAGAAAACTATAGTGTCTTCTAGCAAATGCTGTTCTAGTTCAAGGCACAGGGCAGCGTTCTACGCGCTTTCGTGATATGGTCAGGTTAGGAGTAACTCGTCTGTGGTACCTTCGTAGCATTTCGTACACAAATATTTTTCTCACAGATAATACTCCTGCCAGTTCGTACACTGAGGATGTAGGATGTCGATACGGTAAGTATAAAAGTACTTTGAGAGCCATACGCTGTGCCCGCTCGACTCCAATTATATGAGTTTTTGCCGCACCTCCCCATGCGCAAATGCAGTACCTAATAATGTATTCGCACAATGCTCGGTAAGTCAAAGTCAAACAAGCAGATCACCACTCGCTACTGTCCGTAAGTTTTTGAAAATATATACTAATTTTCGTATTCTACCTATAGT
>NDFZ01000096.1:0-10185 GCA_002192655.3 Mamestra configurata | reverse complement strand
CTACCCTACATACCTACCCTACATACCTACCCTACATACCTACCCTACATACCTACCCTACATCATACCTACCCTACATACCTACCCTACATACCTACCCTACATAATACCTACCCTACATACCTACCCTTGATACTTACCCTACATACCTACCCTTGATACTTACCCTACATACCTACCCTACATACCTACCCTACATACTTACCCTACATACCTACCCTACTCTACCTACCCTACTTCCCTTTTTTTTTGTTTTAAAACCTTCCCTGCCCTACATACCTACCCTACATACCTACCCTACATACCTACCCTACATACCTACCCTACATACCTACCCTACATACCTACCCTACATACCTACCCTACATACCTACCCTACATACCTACCCTACATACCTACCCTACATACCTACCCTACATACCTACCCTACATACCTACCCTACATACCTACCCTACATACCTACCCTACATACCTACCCTACATACCTACCCTACATACCTACCCTACATACCTACCCTACATACCTACCCTACATACCTACCCTACATACCTACCCTACATACCTACCCTACATACCTACCCTACATACCTACCCTACATACCTACCCTACATACCTACCCTACATACCTACCCTACATACCTACCCTACATACCTACCCTACATACCTACCCTACATACCTACCCTACATACCTACCCTACATACCTACCCTACATACCTACCCTACATACCTACCCTACATACCTACCCTACATACCTACCCTACATACCTACCCTACATACCTACCCTACATACCTACCCTACATACCTACCCTACATACCTACCCTACATACCTACCCTACATACCTACCCTACATACCTACCCTACATACCTACCCTACATACCTACCCTACATACCTACCCTACATACCTACCCTACATACCTACCCTACATACCTACCCTACATACCTACCCTACATACCTACCCTACATACCTACCCTACATACCTACCCTACATACCTACCCTACATACCTACCCTACATACCTACCCTACATACCTACCCTACATACCTACCCTACATACCTACCCTACATACCTACCCTACATACCTACCCTACATACCTACCCTACATACCTACCCTACATACCTACCCTACATACCTACCCTACATACCTACCCTACATACCTACCCTACATACCTACCCTACATACCTACCCTACATACCTACCCTACATACCTACCCTACATACCTACCCTACATACCTACCCTACATACCTACCCTACATACCTACCCTACATACCTACCCTACATACCTACCCTACATACCTACCCTACATACCTACCCTACATACCTACCCTACATACCTACCCTACATACCTACCCTACATACCTACCCTACATACCTACCCTACATACCTACCCTACATACCTACCCTACATACCTACCCTACATACCTACCCTACATACCTACCCTACATACCTACCCTACATACCTACCCTACATACCTACCCTACATACCTACCCTACATACCTACCCTACATACCTACCCTACATACCTACCCTACATACCTACCCTACATACCTACCCTACATACCTACCCTACATACCTACCCTACATACCTACCCTACATACCTACCCTACATACCTACCCTACATACCTACCCTACATACCTACCCTACATACCTACCCTACATACCTACCCTACATACCTACCCTACATACCTACCCTACATACCTACCCTACATACCTACCCTACATACCTACCCTACATACCTACCCTACATACCTACCCTACATACCTACCCTACATACCTACCCTACATACCTACCCTACATACCTACCCTACATACCTACCCTACATACCTACCCTACATACCTACCCTACATACCTACCCTACATACCTACCCTACATACCTACCCTACATACCTACCCTACATACCTACCCTACATACCTACCCTACATACCTACCCTACATACCTACCCTACNTGTCAGCTACGAACAATCAACGAAATCCTGCATCGCGCAACCAAAATTCTCCGTGCGATTTGAACATATACAACAGTCCGAATATCAACCATCGGGCAGTTGCCCACCAGACACAACAACCGTCTGGTCGGAGGATCCACCCATTTCAGTGGTGGTATGCGGGACTTTACTCTCTGTACCGCATACCTGTATAACTATACCTACAGTAAAGAATACTCTACTATACTGTAATCTACTTCTGTAATTTACTGGTATGGTTATTAACGCTTATTAAAAAGTAGAATGTTGTCTGTTGTTTTTCGAGTTAAAAAATCTTTCTTTTAGAAGTTGGTGAAACTTGAAATGGGTACTACTAGTTGAAAAAACTTATACCTCCATATGTTGGCCTAGCTGAAAATGAGTTGTAATTAAAAAGATAACTTTGAGTTAAGGTCGCTTTTGAAAATGAACTTTAATAATAATGTAAATATTATAAATTGTTTTGGTGTCCCATAAAGAATGAAGTATTTAAAAACAGCTATTTGGGAAGGTCTTCCACTAAAAATAATCTAAACAATGAATTGCAGTTTTTAATGCAGCAGAAGGATAAAGATAAACTGTCGAGGGGAGAGGGTGGACATTGTGAGCGGATCATCTTTAAGCCGAGTATCGACGCGTCAAAGTTTCGCCGCGCCAGCAAGTTGCTCTCAGAGTAATGAAGACTTATGAGTCTGGACGTCCCCGTCACTTCTCCAACTCGATAATTGTCATCTCGGATATTACAAGGAAGCTCGTTATCAACTGTGATGGTATTACTGACGTTGACACATTTGGATGCTGGCGTTTTTAATTGGATAATTATATTATGTTTTATTATTGACTAGCTTTTGCCCACGACTTCATACGCACTTATCAGGAATTTCGGGACGAATTATACACCTGAACATTTCCCATGAATAACCCCATACATTGGTGAAACCGCATGAAAATCCGTTCAGTAGTTTTTGAGTTTATCGCGAAGAGACAGACAGACGCGGCGGGGGACTTTGTTTTATAATATGTAGTGATAACTAGCTTTTCTTCGCCGGCTTCGTCGGCGTTATTAATTTTCACAAAAAAATAGCCCGTAGCCGTTTCCAGGGTCTTTGCACCAAAATTCATCAAAATCGGCTCGGCCATTTAGGTGTGAAAGCGTGACAAAACATTTTAGCATTTATAATATTAAGTTAGGATTGGTTGAAAGTTGTCCCTGATTGGGCTATCTGATACTATTATACATACTACCTACCTACTGTTACACATTCATATGATTTATTCAAAAGCGAATAAAGGAGGTTACTTCTAGGCAAGCGTTATTCATCGTTGAGCCCTGGCTCCAGCCAGGGCTCAACGATGCAGGCTTTAATATTATATTAAGGCCACCACAGGCAAGCCCGGTTAAGCAGTCGACAACCTAATAGGTTGAACGGCGAGGCGCCACTCACAAAAAAAAAAGAAAGTTATTCATCGTTGCCACATTATCACAAGTTACCATCAAGTTAAATAGTGTTTAAAATCCTATCAATATTCTATATTCAGGGTGTTTGAGAGGTGCGTGGTCATGTTTAAAGGTGACGTTCTGTATCTGATAAACAGTAAGAGACTTTTGACGCAGTTTACATGCACTTTGTGATTTATTTTAGTTCAATAACAGAATTGATGCCACCAATTGAATCAGTCTGCTTGAAAAGTGATTCGTTAGGAACTCTTAAATCGTTTTTTTGCGGTCGGGTTTTTGGAAAAATATCTATTTTTTTGCTAATGCTTCTTAACTTTATATCAGATACAGAACGTAACCCTGAAATACCAGATTTTTCTAAGGATCTGTTGAAGTAATTTAATAAAAAAAAATGTTTAAGGCAATTTATGATTTAATGTTTTTCTTCACAATTTCTTAATACATATTTGAAAGAGCAAGCAAACCTCTTTTCAGGTTTATATCCCCTCCATTGAAGTTTGTGTATCGGGGCTCTAATGCGAGTACATCGTTCCGTGTGAACGGGCATGATTCATCAGAGCCCATTCACACCGATCTCTGGATTCAGCTGCGGTTTAGATAGAGATGAGGGTAAGTAAAATAACTTTTTTTCAGGTTGTATAATATTGTTCTGTATTATTTTAAAAACTCACCTAGCCTGCTTAGGTTTGATGTAATCTTACGGCATGGCAAAATGTAATAAAACATTTTGTTTTTAATTAACTTCTTCCCCTGGTAATAGCTGTTAGAAAAGGCACACTAACAACATCGATTCAATAATGAGTTGATACTCCTACTATTGAATCTGAAATGTTAAAAAACGATAGTGCTTTACAGCGGCTAAATATCCGTACCGTTTTCTATTAGTGAAAGAATTTTCGTTACCGAATCAGTACTTCCAGAGATCCTGAGGAACCTTCTACAAATAGCCAATAATTTACCTCTTTGTAATATTAGTTTAGATCTCAACAAAAATCAATTATAAGGCTGTATCCACAGTGTCCCAGCACTACGTGCGACTGAGATTTAGCCGGCGCGCCGTCGACACCACGGATTACCGTGATTTCCCGAGGGGACGCACCGAAAAGACACCTCCGTTGCATCTACATTATTACTTTACCATAGCGAGGACAGCTGCTGATGTGTTGGGCACTCGTAATTATTTCGTGATGTAATCATTATTGGTGCTTCGGGATAAATGTCAAGACGTTAGCCTTAATTGCTGGATGCTGAGGGAGTTCTGTTCGTACCTTGTGCTTATGTTTAATTGTTTCTGATTTTGGTAGGTCCAGCTGGCATAATCAATGTTTTAAGGTAGGAAGAGTATGATAGCGCTCTAATTAAAATCTCGCATGCATAAAAAAAGTAAGTACGTTGAGCTGTTGATTTCAGCCAGAAAATCTGGTATCAGTCTTACTTGGGTATCGTGTAACACAGCTCCTGGGTTGTGGAGGTTAGACGGGCCGTTTCTCTATGTAAAATACTGGTATTATAATTATGTATAGCTGCATACGATTAGACTGGAATCCGATCTCAACATATAGCACATTCGCAAGAAATTGGTAGAATCATCACAGCGTTAACTCGTTAGATTCGTTTTTTCTTAATAACTTTGTTTATGTGTATGTATTTATATCTATAGGTATATATTTTTCCTCTCTGTATTTCTTTTCTTTAAGTTTCACCTGCCATGTTGTCTCTGCACCACCCTAAGGTCGACTGGTAGATAATGCCTAAGGCATTAAGTCCGCCTTTGTACAGTGTTTTAACTAGTGCATGAAGTTTTAATAAATAAATAGAACATAGTCGGCAAAGGACTAGGCAGAGCTGCATGCAAACGGGTACTTAAATAAAGTAGAAAGGTATCTTACAACACTATCGTCGTTACGAATAAAACTATTTGTTTTGCTCAACGTATCGTAATAATAAATAAAGTATGGCCGAATGAACATATTAATGTTTGTGATGAAAATATAAACATCGATGTCCACCCTCGAAGGCGTCGACAATGCATCACGAGGCGACATCCGGCGGAACTGACGTAACGAGGCCGTTGTTCCGCACCCTGCACCCCGGACCCCGTGGAACCCCGCGGAACCCCGCAGAACCCCGCAAGTATTTTTCCGAACCCCACAGAGATTATTTCGGGATAGCATTCAGTAGTCCTCAATGCCGCCATGGTGATGAATACCGGTTCATATTAATGATTTGTCCGCAGGCTGTCTGCTGCTCTCAATAAACAGCCATTCATACCGTTATGAATGTAATAGGTCTTAATAAGCTCGGTTACAGCCATCATTATTTTAATCTGGTAATCTGGCACTGATTGTGTTTACCAACAGCGCATAGTTTAGAGAGTAAGATTTTTAGAAGTGATTGTTTTCTAAAAAAAAAAATCTCATATTTTATCATTTTAAACATTTCCTTCAGGAAAATCATGGTATAATTCACCCTAACTAATAGAATAAGCATTGCCATACAACGTGGCAATGCCGCCAGTCTTTTGGGTATACTTCCAGTCGACAGCGATGCGGATGAATTTTTTGACGCCATATTTTAGGGTTAATTTAGTGAGGAGTTTTTATTTTTATTTCTAGTGTATATAGTTAGTTAAGCATTTATGGAATAAATGTTACCCTAACTAATTAGATATCTTAAGCTAGCTCTCTAGCTTATTAATGGCTAAACTCCTTTTTCTAACAAAACAACGCTTCTTTCTATTTCAAAAACTGAAAAGCGAGAGATAAGAAGTGATTTTCCATTGTAACTTTTGATGTTCATAAATATGTAGTAACGAGGCGACGCTCCTCATAATATCTCTGAGAGCATACCAATTAGACCAGCTTACGATGTAAGAGGCTTTGCAGTGCAGGAACTGTCGGAAAAACGGTTGGTAAGCAGCGTGGGTCGGCATTACTACTCGTTATACCACCCGTAAGCTGTACTCCGAGAATTTGTGGTGCCCACCAGGTACCTAATTAGAGAGGATTCCATTCGCAGTATTTCCCTTTGATACAGATTCATGGAACTTTTTGAAGGAATATTTTTAGAACGATTGTAGGCGTTACTTCGTTTTGTTTATTTCCAGGGTTTGATTTTTCTATATTCTGATTACGTATTTTAAGTTTTCTTATGAAATTAGTTTTAATTTTGTTGCGATTTTACGTATCAAATGTAAAACAAAATTTGATTAGGTGCAAAGATATTTCCCAAAAAGTTGCACAAAACACTACAAATTACACCGCGAACAAATTATATTTTACGGCACAGCCCGCACAGCGTGATGCAAAAAAGGGTTGTGGGAGGAGTTCTGATTTTAATCAAACGGATCGAAATGCCCACTGTGCAGTTTGTTTGGGGAAATAACTGTTTTTTGGGATGCTGTAACATTCATTTCGGCCAGTGTCATTCTTACCGAATGTATGGTTTCGTAGCAGGCGGCTTTTAAATATCATTTTGAAAAGCCCATAACTGACTTGCAATGTAGGCCTGCGAAAATGCACTGCAATGATTTTCCGGGATGTTGTAAGGATAGATACCAATAGTGTTCAATTAAGTTTGCAGCTTCGAAATACATTGTGTTGTGGTCTGACCTTATGTTCATAAGTAAGTTGTCTGTTTTATTTGCAAACATTTGCAACCATTTGCTGTACACTTACGACTTTGATATTTTTCATTCTTGTTTTAAAGTAACCTACTGGTAACACCTAGGCTAGGCACAGCAGTGGGTTCTTCATTGTGTTGCTCACAGAGGAATATGGGCTGTTGGTCTTAAAGGTTTCACTGGATGTCACGTTGGTCAAGTGGTTTCTAGTGCGACTGCTGAGCTAACGATCTTGGGTGCCATTACCCAGGACAAGCAAGTTTCGTTGGATTTTTCCATTAGTAATTTTCCTGAGTCTGGATTTGTGTTTCTATTATAAAAGGTAAAAGTACCAATATTAGAGTAGTATATTACTAATCTGCCTATATTTGTTTTGTTTAAAATAACACCTACCCCATATTTTCACTCGAGCACAGCAAATTCAGTATCAGCCATAAATGCGTCAAGAAACTTGTTTATGAAATCGTGTTTTTCTAATGTAGTAACATTAAAAGTTTATCCGTTAGTTCCTGTTGGAATTGTATGCGCTGTGGGAAAGCTTTTATAAACCTGGTTCAGTTGCTAGGAAGTATAAGTATTCAAAGAATTGAAGATCTTCTTGCAACTCTTCAATCAACAAATACTCCTGAGAAAACTAAAAAATAGGTAACTTTTGAAGAAGATTTTTTAATTTAAATCAGACATCATGTCCATAACAGTTTTTCCATTAGGAATGTCGTTAAAACTAAATCCCTGCTATAAACAGTCGGTAATTATGAGGATGGCGTGACAGACGGAATGACAAACCGACCGGTGTCACCGCGCGGCGCTAATGGATGCAAGCCATTACTCACATAATTGTGCAGTTATCTGATATAACTGCTTTTAAAACAGGTATATCCAGCATTTTATTATTGCTTTTCTTGTAATTATAGCATGCATTTTACAAAGCACATTTTGTTCCACAAGACCCGCAAAACAAATTAATTCAATTTTACTTTAGAAAAAGCACGCGATGAGAGAGAAAGATCGACGGAAAAACTTTGGAAACTCATTCACAGCAGCTAAATTTTTTAATTAATCTATTAAAATTAATGTTACTGCTGTTGCTTTTTTATAGGCACGTAATAATCGCGAAAAATATTCGTGAAAACAATAGGCAGTTATCAGAGGCCCTATCAGAACAGTTTAAAATAATTTACAAATCGACAGCTATTCCAGAAAGCTTTCTACACAGTTAAAGACTATCTTGTAAAATATTATATTTTACTAATTATTANGTGAAAACAATAGGCAGTTATCAGAGGCCCTATCAGAACAGTTTAAAATAATTTACAAATCGACACCTATTCCAGAAAGCTTTCTACACAGTTAAAGACTATCTTGTAAAATATTATATTTTACTAATTATTTTGACAAGAACATTACTTTGTAAATTATTTTTTTAAATTCTAATTAATAATTATTGTAAATGTGGGGGCTATGTGTATTTTTTTTTAAGTGTTCTTTAATGACGTCTGTCAGTTTGAGTTATTTATGCGGCCTACCCAGATGTTCTTACTTTGGTATTGTTCGTCAAATCGTTGACCTTTTTAAAGTTCTAAGTTGAGCAACACGATAACTGACAAATGCTAGCAGGTCCACTCAAATCTGTGTGGTCCTTTCCTCAAAAGACCACCTCACAAATTAACCTACATGGTTGTCATATGATTTGACTATTACATGTATGGCGCCGACCAATGTATGAACGTTAAAAAAGACTTAAGAAAATAATGCAACGTGCACTATTTAAAAAAAAGTTTTTTTTTTCTAAATATCTCAGGATATGCTGATCTAGGACCTTATTTGGCCTCGCACAGACAGCTCTATTTATGGTATTAGTTTTTAGTTACCCAAATAAACGTGTGTACGAATCCGGACTTGCTAGAAAACAAGGCAATTTCCCCTCCAAACTATAATTGGCACGTTAGCACCCAATATAAGAGCTATAATAAATAATTTTCCGGTCCCAATTTACTCGGTGTGAAGATAATTCTGTTTTTATGGCGTCAATCCCCTTATCTGCGTTTCCAGTTGAGCAGAGGTCCCGGCGAGTCGTTTTCTAGACTTACGACTACAACTTAACTTAAGATGTATGATTACATTGTTGTGATGTTTTGTTAACAAATATTCCCAACATTTTGTTGAGCTGAATGTAGGTTATAGATTATTAGCACAAATTCTAGTATTTTGTTAGAGTTCGGGTTGGTCTTGTTTTCAATATTCTGTGGTTGTGATGAAAGATCAGAGAAATTCTGTCTCTAAGTATGATATTCCGCCTTATTTTAAAAGCGAGGACAGACATATTCTGACCTCCTTTTTTTTTGTTGTTCACATATTATGGAACAATGGAAAAATGTTTTTCACTTCAAAAACCACACACCACAAAAATAAGTTATTTATTCTCGGGAACCGAGTAAACATAACTAGTATTTTTCCATAAAAAAATTTCCTGAACAGATTTCCTGTTTAACAGTAAAATTGCGAACAATATGACGAGTGGGGATGGGACGGCGGCGGGGGTGGTTCGCGTGGGACGGGTTGGTGGGGGGGTCAGGGGATGTAAACACAAAGCTTCAGCGACGCCGGCAGTCACGTGGCGCGTCCGCCGGGGGCGCATCACTCTTAAGGGTGGAAGCGGGAACAACACTATCTCTCCAACAACAACATTCCGAACAACACTTCCACTACACCAACGGTCATTTTTAAAGTGTATTTCTTTTTTGGACAACTTTTTTCCCCATAAGAGTGATGCCCCCCGGTGTAACTGTTTCTTCGAGATATAATTAAATAATACATAAAGAGCATATCGAAAATAACATTTCAAATGAATGTTTACGTATTGAATTAGAGTAAATGGTATATAATACAACAACCACTCTAAAGAATATCAATACAGAACATATCAAACTAATTGTAACATATCTTTTAATGAAATATCGTAACTATTTAATTAAATTGTAAAAAATAGATTAGAAATACCTATAACTTTAATATTGTGTAGCTAAATATATTAGTAGGTGTAAAATAAGGTGTATTGGAAATCTTTATATGAGGTAAGAACATCAAACTTGTT
>NDFZ01000095.1:0-10185 GCA_002192655.3 Mamestra configurata | reverse complement strand
CATACAGAACTTGGTTAACTTAATTAGCAGATACCTTCAACAGAAAAGAAATCTTGCGGATTTTGTGAGAATGCATTAACTCCTAAGTGAATGCTAGTATCAATTTCTGATTTACTCATAATGTTGCGCAGACCAAAAGCGAGGTTCGTGTTTAAAGGAGACGCTAACACAGCATCTGAAAATTGAAAATATAATAATTTGAGTTTGTTTGAAATAGTCAGAAATGTTTTAGTCAGAAGTAAGAATTGCTTTATAGTAATCTTACTATCCTACTAGTATAATATTACAAACGCGAAAATTTGTAAGAATAATAATAACTTTATTAGCAACTCATATTACAATTTACAAAAATAACGGTGAAACCACACTAGGCAGGGCCTGAATCGTGGCTATCAAACAAAACGATTAATCCAATAATAGTAAAATAAGTTAAATCTGCATATCATTCTCATAAAGTTAAAGTGCAAGTGTGTTGTATGTATATGAGTGAAAAAGTGTAAATCAGTGTTTGAGGGAGTATTATGTGTAATGTGTGTCGTGTGTGATAGAATTTAATGAGAGTGTTTAGTTTAGTCTTTAGACAACTGTGCGTAGCAATTGTTCCATCTCATAGTAGTTCATGCCGGTGATTAATTTCCTAACTTTAACTTTGGCTTCACGAGTCGTATTATGCTGGAGCTGATATTTATTTGCAATTTTATTGTACAAGTATGGAAACATAAACTTCTGTGATCTTCTAGCAAATGAAGTTTTACATTTAGTACTTGTGATTTTAAAGACCCTAAGCTTCAGCATGTCATTGTAACTTGGAGAATTTATAACTAGCTTATGAGTGGAGATAATTGCACGCATTGCATAGAGCCCTCGCACGCTAAGTAGATCAGCCTCTTTATAAAGATCTTTTGTTGGAAATCTAATAGGCTTTTTTAACATTACTTTGAGAACTGATCTCTGCGCTCTTTCCAACAGCATGAGGTGTGATGTCGATGTACCACCCCATACGGTTATACAGTATGATAAGATAGATTGGCACAAGGAGATATAAATAGCTTTAAGAAGTTTCATGCAAGCAACATCTCTAAGTTCCCTAATGACATAGATTAACTTTCTTGTCTTAGCTGAGAGTGCGATGATATGCTCCTTGTATGTGAGTTTTTCGTCAATAACTACTCCAAGATATTTTATAGACTGTGTTCTTTGTAAATTACAGCATTGACATTTGGTGTTGCAGAACTGCCTTTGGTCGCATGTATGTATTTGAATATTTAGTAGAGAAGACGGAGAGGAAGCTGCAGTTTTGTGAAAACATAGAAACTTGGTTTTATTGGCATTTAATGTTAGCAGGTTATTGCTTAGCCATTTTGCGATTGTATTGATGCCTTGTTCAGCATTTCTAAAACAGTCTTTCCAATTGCTATCGTGAAATACGACAGCTGTGTCATCTGCATAGCAAACTATTTTAGCATTTTTCAGAGGTAAATTAGTCAGGCTGTTAATATATATTAGGAACAGTGTTGGTCCCAAAACGCTGCCCTGGGGCACTCCAAAAGATATATCTTGTTCGGTACTGAGCCAGGAGTTCAGCTTAACGCATTGCTTCCTTTCAGTTAAGTAACTTTTGAACCATTCAAGTGCAATACCTCGTATTCCGATGTTTTCCAGTCTTCTCAACAATATTGGAATAGCCACGGTGTCGAAGGCTTTTGCTAAGTCCAAAAAGACTCCTACGCACGCGAGTCCATTATCCAGATGGTCAATAATTTCATTTGTTAATAGAGTAACTGCGTCTTCTGTAGATTTATGTTTACGAAAACCAAATTGAGTGTCCGATAAAATTTTATTTAGTTCTAGGTATTTGACAAGGCGGTTATTTACTACTTTTTCCAATATTTTTGAGAAAACCGGAAGCAGCGATATTGGTCTATAATTATCAGGTACGTTTGTTTCACCCCCTTTGTGAATTGGTACTATAACGGCAGTTTTCCAGTCTGGAGGAACAACTCCCGTGGCTAAACTTTGATTGATTATTGTTGTTAGAGGTTCAACTACACTATGTTTAGCCATTTTTAACATTAAGTTGTTAACACCATCTAATCCCGGAGCACTATCAATTTTTAGGTTCATGATTATATTTTCTATTTCTCGGGTGTCAGTGGGCTCAAAAAAGAAAGATTTTGCTGGAGTTGAATCATTATCAAGCTCTTGTGCCAATTTAGACTGGGTTGTGTTGAGTCCCTTCAGAATGTTAGTAGCATAGCTTTGACCAACTGATGCAAAGAATTCATTGCAAAGGTTAACTGCGTTTTGTGGACAAGTGTGAACATTAATCAAATCAGAAGCATTTGAGTTCGCGATTTTTTTCCTATGAGAGATTTTATTGATGGTTTCCCAAAGTTTTTTCGGCTGATTTTTGAATTTTTCTAGTAAATCAGAATCGTAGTTATTTTTTATTTTACGCAGCAAAGTGATAAAGAAATTTCTATATCTAGTGTATATAAGGGTTTTCACATGGTCCTTTGGTACATTTCTAGCTTCAAGATGAAGTTTGTCCCTCACTCGGGAACACCTCAGTAACCCTTGTGTCATCCAAGGCTTGAGAATAGTTTTCGACCGACCAATGCTAATTGTTTTGGAATTTGCATCAATAATAGATTTCATTATATTTAGGAAAGTATCCGCTTGCTCGACGACACACTGAATGTTACACAATCCAGACCAATCAACATTACTCAGTTCTTCTACTATTGAGTCATAGTTAGGGGTTATCTTGTATTTTGAGGGTGTTAGTTGTCCTGGTGCAACAATTGATAATCCAGATATCACTAAGTCATGATCAGTAACAGATGACGGGCAAACAATTGTTTCTATGTCTACTTTACCCTTAAAAAATACATGATCAAGGCAAGAGTTCATTCTGGTAGGTTTATTTATAGCCGGTCTCAATCCCAGTTCAGCCATAGCACATAGGTAAGACGCTGAGTCGACCGCATCTGGATTAGTTATGTTAATGTTGATGTCGCCAGTGAATACCGTACATGGTCCAGAATTTATGGTCTGCATGACGCCATGTAACGAGTTGATGAAATTATCAATGTTTTTGAAGGAAGGAGACCTATAAACACCTAGTACAGTTATGATATTTGGGATATTTATCAGAATGCATTCCGCGTCGCCGATCTTAGGTTCAGAAATTTTCGGTGACCAAGTATCTTTCACGTACACAACAACACCCCCAGCTCTATTAATATATTTTGTAGTATGATGTGCTCTATAACCTTCGATCTGATATATTAATGAACTCTCGTTTAGCCAGCACTCAGTTAGCACAATTACGTCAAAATCAATTTTTATTCTCTTAACTACGGTCATGAAGCTATAGAAATTACGACTAAGACTTCGAATGTTAAATGTTATGATTTTATAATTGTGTTTATGAATAATGTTGTACGCGTCCTCTGCAATGTCTACGTGGTGGCATTTTATTGCATAATCGTTATCTATGTATTCCATAATGTCAAGTGTCGTCATAGTTTATAGTTATCTTATGTATTGATTTTAAATATAAAATACAGTATACGAAAAATGCCTTTTTTATATGCAATAAAAGAACCACGCAAGCGATCGGTTGCGAGGAATGATTATAAATTTTAACAATACTAGTAATAAAATGAATACCGCGTGTGGAATAAATAAGAAGTATTTGTTGGTTTTGTTTAAATGACGTTAAGTATCTTTGATTGTAGACTCTCGTAATTTTGATAGTAATGTATGTAAGTGATGTGTGTATTTTTGACTGTGAGTACGTATTTGGGACATGCANAAAAAAGACCAAATGTATTAAATTTACTTTACCAAATGTTAGAAGCACCGAATGTGACATCGTATTGAATGGACAAAAACTGGAATTTATTGATCAGACGGTTTTCCTGGGAATCACTTTAGACGAGAAATTGCAATGGGGACCTCACATAACATCTCTTGCGGGGCGGCTAAGCTCAGCCGCTTATGCTGTTAGAAAGATAAGACAGTTAACAGATGTAGAAACCGCGCGCTTGGTCTATTTTAGTTACTTTCACAGCATTATGTCGTACGGTATTTTGCTGTGGGGTCGTGCTGCTGACATTGAATCTGTATTTATTTTGCAAAAGCGTGCTGTTAGAGCCATTTATAATCTTCGTCGCCGCGATTCTCTTAGGGAAATTTTTAAAAAGATTAATATTATGACAGTACCTTGTCAATTCATTTATGAGAATATTATGTATGTAAGAAAAAATCGACATCTCTTTAACAAAATTAGTGATAGACATCATTTTAATACTAGAAATAAAAATAATTTAGATCAAACATTTTATAGATTAGCCAAAGTACGAACATCTTTCATGGGGTACTGTGTTAAATGTTACAACAAAATACCTTGTGACATATTAGAACTAAATGAAAGAAAATTTAAAACTTACATTAAAACCACACTTTGTAAACAAGCATATTACAAACTAGATGATTATATTAAAGATAAGAATGCTTGGAAACATGCTGGTCCTGCTCCATAGGACAATCGAGGGTATAGTAGAAAAAGTCAAACTTGTTTTATTTACTGGTGTACTTTCAGGTTTTTAATATGTAATTTAACTCACACACTGATCCATTGTTTTTAATTATATTGTAAATATGTGAGTACCATGTCCCTTACTAGCAAACTTAATTTTATCTCTGCTGGTATTGCTTTGTTGTACCTATAGTATATAAGTGTGTGCTGTATATTAGTGTAATGTTGGATGCATTGTGCTCACATAATATAATCAATTGATCAATGTACCTATGTATACAAAATATTGTAAAACTTATATTTGAAAAGAGTAACTATGGAGTTTCTTGTCCGTTCTTCTCCATAAGAATCTACTTTTTGCGAATGGACAACTAGAGTCACTTATATTTTAATTTTAAACTGTAAATTTGACGTTCAAAAGTGCCTTTTAATGGTCTAGTTGAAATAAATGAATTGACTTTGACTTTGATGAAAACTCAAACTGCATCATTCGATTTTTGTTAAATCGGTATTCCAAGCCAGGAATCGAGCCGGTTGATTTTGAAAAAAAAAACACACGTATACACACACCGTTACACCATCCGAAAGTGTAGCTAATAAGAATCCAATTCACACACACACATGACAAACTAAAGAAAAGCATTATTTTTTACTAATAGGTATGGAAAATTCACTTGAACGCATGGAAATTGGTTCTGGTTTCAACAAGGTCCGTTTAGTAAACAATTCCAGATGTAACCTGAATACTATCTAACATAATATTGCGTTCAGTTTGCCAAAGAATTTATTTCCATGATATATGATGTGCGGATTGTTCGTATTCAACGTCAGATTAAATTGAAAGTTTGTTTGATCAAACTCTTTTACCCATACCGTGAATGGTCAGCCAGGTGTGGTCATTGTTCACGTCTCGTAGTCCAATATGCGCTGGTTCTCCCCAACTGTCAGCAGTTGACGGAATTAAGTAATCCTTTACAATATCTGCTTCTTTTTGGTCGTTGATGATGACCAGGTGCCCCCCCTCGGCTGCGCATATCTTGTACGCTTTGACCCACGTGCTGGGTTTCTTGTGGTATTTGTAACAACTGCCGGTAGCTTGGTGAAAGTTATAATCTATAAATATATATAAGTTATTATCAACATCTCTAAATATATAAAATGCTTTGCAAAGCACAACCTAAACCGATGGTCGTAGGGACTTGAAATTTGGTGGGCGTATATCTTATAAGATGTAAGCATGTGATAAGAAAGGATTTTTGGAAGTTCGTTCCCTATGGGGGTGAAATGGAGTTTGTATGAACAATGTTGTTTCTTAGACCAATATATTTTAAACTAAGCTTATTTTTATTCGCCTTTCACAAATACCCCAAAAGACAATTTAGGGGGTGCTAAAGTTTGTATGGAAGAATCTATAACCACATAGATGGTGTACTCACGTGCCCGCAATGTGCAAGGATCTTCATAAAGAAGATTGGTTACATAAGCTACATGCGAGCTAATGCACGACAACTACAGCGGAGCTGAAGCAATCGCCTGGGCCAAAATCAGTCGTATCGTATCATCATCATGGTAGAAACTTGATCCTTGGGATCATCATGACTAGCCCCAAAAGACGATTTATGGGGTGAAGACGTTTGAATAAAAGAATCTTATTCCTTGGGCCAATATTCTTGAAACTTGGAACGAGTACTAACCAAAGCAAACGATAAAGATTGTCATTTTTCTTTATTCACAATTTCTCCCTAAATGACGTTTTAGGGGGTGTTAAAGTTTGTATGGAAGATGGTTATTCCTTGGGTCAATAAACTTGAAACTTAGCATGATCTAAATACATAATAAAGGTTTTTATATCAACACAAAAGTTTCCTTAATAATGTGTTTCTTAGTACAAAGATTAAGAAAGACTATTTCGTATCCTTCAGGGTTAAGCAACGCTTGCCGAGGTCGGTCTGTGGATGGGTGACCAACTTTACATACCGAGACTCCTCCGTGTCTTGGAAAGCACGTTCACGAGGTGAGCAGGTGAGCTGTCAATTCGTATCATCAAGATGGAATGACAGCTCAGTTCGTGGTCACGTGACATCTTGATTATATGGATTGACAGGTCACCTCGTGATCACTTCACCCAAGCCTTCACTTCGACATGTTTACAGAATCGACCGGCAGCACTGTTCGTCACAAAACGATTTGGGAATACTTTCATTGTGCATACAGCTAAGGAGTGGTACTCCCTGCTAGAGTCTAGTTTCCTGATAGCTACAACCTGCGACCACTTTTAGTCAAGAGCGAACAGCAGTGCGATTCTGTAAACATGTCGGAGTGAAGGCTTGGGTGAAGTGATCACGAGGTGAGCTGTCAATCTATGTAATTAAGATGGAATAACAGCTCAAAAAAATCAAAACTCAAAGCATTTATTTCATTTAAACCATTACAGGCAAAGTGTCCGTGCGCTGTCCAAAGTTATGAAGCTACTTGCACGTTCCAAAGTGTAAATCTCTATGGAAAATAACGTGCAAGAAACTCCACGGATACTCTTTTACATCAATGTTTTTTACAATGATCACTTCACCTAAGCATTTTGTCATGTGTAAAGCTACCATATCGAGTATTCGCTGGCTAGAGAGCCGATTCGGTTATGTCCCGAAGTGTAACGCTATGATGTCATCATGTCAAGTATCAGCTAGCCAGCCAGCAAGACAATCCGGTTAAGTCCCAAAGTGTAACGCTATGATGACATCATGTCAAGTATTAGCTAGCCAGCCAGCAAGACGATCCGGTTAAGTCCCGAAGAGTCTACAAGCCAGCCAATCAGCCACGTCATTGCCCCACTAGCCAATGTAGCCATGCCACGTCATCTAGCCAAGTCCTGGAGTGGGGTAGTGGCAAGCCAGCCTTTATAAGAAAGCCATCCTTGGCTCTCGGGGGTCGAGCCATAGCATTACTTGTGTGTGACCGTAAAATTGTGTAAAGACTGCTTGTGAATTTCCTAAGTGACCAGTTGATTAAAAAACATCTTTGTGTTAAAAAGAAGTTTAATTGCATATCCCTTTACACAATGTTTACAGAATCGACCGGCAGGTTACTTCTAGGTAAGCGTACTCCATCGTCGACTATATCATCGTTTTCCATCAGCTGATATTGTGGTCAAACGTGAGCGTATTGATAAAAACAAACGAGACTTACCATCGTCAAAGGTGCCGCATCGATTAAGGATCGTTGTATTATCCCTTTTCTTGTAGCAAATATACGGAAGCGAGTTTGTGCATGAAGTGATGTACGTTCTTCCATTAGTGCCCAGAGACAAACAATTTTCAGGTGTTTCACCATTGCCATAAGTGCTCCAAGTTATTGATAAGTCGGCTAATGGAACTCCTGTAAATTAGAAGTCAAGACACGAAATTTTTAGCCTAGATTTGTTAGATTTCAAGAGAGTTGCAGTACATACAGAACTTGGTTAACTTAATTAGCAGATACCTTCAACAGAAAAGAAATCTTGCGGATTTTGTGAGAATGCATTAACTCCTAAGTGAATGCTAGTATCAATTTCTGATTTACTCATAATGTTGCGCAGACCAAAAGCGAGGTTCGTGTTTAAAGGAGACGCTAACACAGCATCTGAAAATTGAAAATATAATAATTTGAGTTTGTTTGAAATAGTCAGAAATGTTTTAGTCAGAAGTAAGAATTGCTTTATAGTAATCTTACTATCCTACTAGTATAATATTACAAACGCGAAAGTTTGTAANTAACACAGCATCTGAAAATTGAAAATATAATAATTTGAGTTTGTTTGAAATAGTCAGAAATGTTTTAGTCAGAAGTAAGAATTGCTTTATAGTAATCTTACTATCCTACTAGTATAATATTACAAACGCGAAAATTTGTAAGAATAATAATAACTTTATTAGCAACTCATNAAGAATGTATATATGGATGTATGTTTGTCTTTCACGTAAAAACTACTGATCGGATCTTGATGAAATTTGGCACAGAGGTAGATTATAGTCTGGAATAACACATAGGATTTAGGACTTTTTATCCCGAGAGTATGTTCCCTTGCGATACCATTCGACATAAACGCGGGCGGTAGCTAGTACTATTATAATTATGTGAGAAAGTTTGGATGAATGGATGAATGTTTGTTACTCAATCACGCCAGAACGGCTGAATGGATCTGGAATAGTACATCGGCTTCTTTTTTATCTTGTGGTATGATCTCTTGCGATAATTTTCGACATTCACTTGGGTGAAGCCGCTGGTGAATCTGTTTTTTAAGGATGGGAAATCATCAAATGTCTCTTACCTCTCTGGGCGGAGCAGAAGGGAGTATCAGACTCTTACTGACTAAGACCCATCCGTGTTCCTCCTAATTCCCTTTGCTTTCCAGGGCCGCGGTGACCCTTTCGAACAAATTCCGCAACCCTGGCAGGCTCTGGCCTTAGCGGGACCCGTTTACTTTGCTGACATCTCTTTGAGGCGCGCGTGNAAGACCCATCCGTGTTCCTCCTAATTCCCTTTGCTTTCCAGGGCCGCGGTGACCCTTTCGAACAAATTCCGCAACCCTGGCAGGCTCTGGCCTTAGCGGGACCCGTTTACTTTGCTGACATCTCTTTGAGGCGCGCGTGGAACACAAAGCGCTGTGGACCCGGGCCTGGTTCTGATCGGACAGCGAGCCACCCAACGCTCACAGTCCGCGGGCCCGCGCCTACGGTGACCGGGAATCGGCCTGCGACTCCATACGCCCAGACTCCTTCAGCAGCAGCAGTTTCCCATAAGAATAAAGAGCAAGAAACTTCAATGTAGCAGCATTTACCTTCATAGTGGCAGGTCATGAAGGCTTCCTGCCAGGTTGCAGGAACTGGGTGTAGTTTGAGCCAGCCGTCCACATCCTGGTTGAAAAGGTAGTCCGGTTCGCACACTACGATATCTACAAAAAAAATATGATGGAGTGAATAAAGGGGTCACTCTCACATTTTTGTTTTTTGCCCGTATCTTGTGGTGGCCATACATCGTTTCCGATTTCGACTGATGCAAAATTATCCTTTCGAAAAAAGAATGTTACGTGTACTGATTCCAAGTGTTTCAAAAAAAGGAGGAGGTTCTAAATTCGTCGGAACCTTTTTTGTTTTTTTATTTCTTTTTTTTTTATGTATGTTTCCCGATTACTCGAAGATGGCTGGACCGATTTGGATTTTTTTTTTGTTTGAAAGGGTATACTTTCCAGGTGGTCCCATGATCATCAAGTCAGGATCTGATGATGGGATCCTGGAGAAATAGAGAGAACTTTTCAAATTTTATAGGCACATTTGGGTAGTTTTTGGAAGAGTACTTTCTCGGAGTCTTTCTCCATTTCAATTTGGTGAAGATCTGATGAAGAACTTCGGAGATAGGCAACGGAACTCCTCAATAAATGATAGCTAATGGACTGTGTGATAGAAAATAACTTTTAATTTCAGCAGTCGGTGTCAAAAACGAAAAAACAACCAAAAACACCGACTGCCGAAATTAAAGTTATTTTATACTTTTTAGTGTTTTTTATTTGGAAGTCGGTTGTATTTTTTGTAAAAAGTTTTTTTTACTTTTAATAAATACTTAACTCCTAACTAAAATATGGCGTCAAAAAATTCGTCCGCATCTCT
>NDFZ01000093.1:0-10179 GCA_002192655.3 Mamestra configurata | reverse complement strand
CCGCGCCGCAATTTGCTGCGGCAGCGGAGTTTCGCCCCGGCGAAGCGCCTCCACGCGCCACGCTACAAGGAACCCTAGCTTCGCCATGTCCGTCCGTCCGTCTGTCCGCAGTTAAGCTCAGAAACGCTTAGAAAGAAAGAAAGAATAATATTTATTTAGCACTTACATAAAAACACACACGGTACATAGAAATAACAAAACTGTTTAGCACTAGAAAGTTGGCATTTGGTATGGATATACATATTATTCACGCCGACAAAGTGCTAAAAGAAAATCCTTATTTTTTTTCCTCTGTTCCATGGCAATTGTCGTTGGATAGGTAGGTAATCTAAAAATATTGAGTTTGTGCTAATACCATTTGCCATCCAAGGATCCGTTTGCGAAATATTAAGCTTTAAAGTGCAAATTTTTCTTAGGTCAGTGTCCCANCCGTTTGCGAAATATTAAGCTTTAAAGTGCAAATTTTTCTTAGGTCAGTGTCCCACCCTCCGCAAGCTAAACGGTGGTTTTTGGAGACGTGAAAATATTTATGGTAATAGCATAAATAACGAATTAAAAAGAAAACTATCACTGCTAAGTAGGCTTTATAAGTTAACGACTAATAGTCGAGCAACCTATAAAATGTACCTACTTGGCAATTGTGACGTGTAACTACGGAACCCTTCAATGCGCGTGGCCCGACACGCGCATTGAAGGGTTCCGTAGTAACACTGACTAACCGCCCAGGGCGAATTCCTCCAACCTACTCGTAGTTCACAAGCTACACGAGCATAACAAACTTCCAAGTTAAGAGTCCCTTGATCCGTAAATCTGCATTCTGACATTAAACGATGGGACAACGGACCGGACCGGTAATGTGTGGGTGTACCTATAGATATATATTTTANACTACGGAACCCTTCAATGCGCGTGGCCCGACACGCGCATTGAAGGGTTCCGTAGTAACACTGACCAACCGCCCAGGGCGAATTCCTCCAACCTACTCGTAGTTCACAAGCTAAACGAGCATAACAAACTTCCAAGTTAAGAGTCCCTTGATCCGTAAATCTGCATTCTGACATTAAACGATGGGACAACGGACCGGACCGGTAATGTGTGGGTGTACCTATAGATATATATTTTAATCATTCATATCACACCTACCAGTTAACATTTTATCAAGTATCGATTTAGCCTTTCGAGACCCCGAAGAGGTGAACCAGAAATAATTGGGTCGTTAATAATATCTTTGACCAAGATTTCTTACGTTTTCGCTAATTATTTTGGTCCCGGCTGTCAGTTGTAGATCTTTGACATTCGTTACAGTCAGAAACTGGTAGATTTCTTTCGAACTACGTACGTTTTTTCATGTGAAACATATAGCCGCGGGTAAAACCGATTGTTGGCAAACGCCGTAAGATTGTAAAATATCGCGTGAAATTGATAACATGTTTTTTTTAAATAAGACACGGATATATTGGAAACTATTGAATTTGGATGGGATTTATTTTATACAAAACTATGTTTTCATAAAATATCGAGAAATTATAATTAATCAAGATTTATTACAATCTTACGGAGTCTGCAATTTTCCGGTGACATATATATAGTCTATATGTATTTTTTTTCATTATNTAATCATTCATATCACACCTACCAGTTAACATTTTATCAAGTATCGATTTAGCCTTTCGAGACCCGGAAGAGGTGAACCAGAAATAATTGGGTCGCTAATAATATCTTTGACCAAGATTTCTTTCGTTTTCGCTAATTATTTTGGTCCCGGCTGTCAGTTGTAGATCTTTGACATTCGTTACAGGTAATAAGAAACTGGTAGATTTCTTTCGAACTACGTACGTTTTTTCATGTGAAACCTATAGCCGCGGGTAAAACCGATTGTTGGCAAACGCCGTAAGATTGTAAAATATCGCGTGAAATTGTAAACATGTATTTTTAAACAAGACACGGATATATTGGAAACTATTGAATTTGGATGGGATTTATTGTACCTATACAAAACTATTTTTTCATAAAATATCGAGAAATTATAATTGATCAAGATTTATTACAATCTTACGGAGTCTGCAATTTTCCGGTGACATATATATAGTCTATATGTATTTTTTTTCATTAAACCATATTTAGTTCCTGTCGTAATCTGTTATTTTATGCATATTAGGTACTTGTACAAAATAATTTCGTTATTTAACATCTGCCAGGCGTCCCGCGACGTCTCACAATTGTTTTTATTGATAAACATCACCTCCAAACTTTAATGCTCTTTGCGTTCGGGCCGCGGTAACACTTTCGAACAATCCCGTTACAACTACGTACCTTGGTCTGTAGGAAAATAACGTGTTGCCTCCATATTATAGCAGTTACATCTCGCCGATATGGTACCCATATTTCGATAGATATGTTCAATTCCCATGTAACAAAAGTCGATGGCGTCTTGCCATCAACGAGACTTAAATCAAGCATTCATACTGAAAAACCCAATATACAACGTGTAACAGAATAAACCCAATACCTACCTATTTAGGGGTACAATGAGCCCTAAAAGGGTATTGCGTTTATTCTGTTACACGTTGTATTTGACATAGTAACAAGGCGAATTAAACAAAAGCTTATAAAAACCCATTAGGTAGGTACTGCAAATTTTGCCCGTAGGAGCACAGACTCAATATCGTATAAGNTACACGTTGTATTTGACATAGTAACAAGGCGAATTAAACAAAAGCTTATAAAAACCCATTAGGTACCTACTGCAAATTTTGCCCGTAGGAGCACAGACTCAATATCGTATATTGACACGTCATCGATCATTGTCACAGGTAGGTACTCCCCAAATATTCGGGGAAAGTTACCATACCCTACTCAAAATATTTGCACAATATGAATTATTGGCCACTGACAGTTTCAATTAACCTGTTCAGAGACCAGGTTTAACCTTTTGAACGCCATTGTCATATATACGTGACAAGCAAGCGCGTGCTCTGTACGCCAAACGTCACAAATATGTAACAAAAAGTACGGCGAATTTGTGACTTGGCGCCGGGCCGGGGTACGCCGATGCGTCAATGCTCTGGCGTTTAAAAAGTTAAATGAAATGGCTGACCAGTCAACGTCCATTTCAATCTTATTGACCTTTTGTATGGAACTGTGGATAGGTATTACCGAGTTGGTTTTGCAGTTAAAGTTAGTACAGTAATGGAGCTCGTGGCTTATGGCTAGTTTACACAGCGCGAGCTAGCGTGCGAGTCAGCCTGCCGAATAGCTGCAGTGCAGTAACTCGCATCGTTTGGACGTATCTTACGAGTTATTGGTACGTACGAGTTGGATAGTAGCTCGCATCCGAGTTTCAAACATATTTTGTTTTCTCTCGTCTGCCCACAGACAGTAACTCGCACATGGCAGCAGCTCGGATATCATTCGTATCGTTCGAACGCGTTCGGCAGTGTCAGCCAGGCAGTTGCGATCGGGACCTATATTTTTTGTGTGCTGCGACTATAGCAAGAGAGTGGGCAGCTACTATACTATACTACTATCACCGTGCTGCTGGCATCCGAGTAGACGATCCGAGTAACTGTCTACTGTTTAGTTAGCAGCTCGCACTGTGTAAACTAGCCATTAGTAATACCTACTAGCCGAACGAGTCGAATTATATGGCTAAGCAACGCCTGCCGAGGTCAGTCTCAGTCCGTGGGTATACCGAGATTCCTCCGACCCGGTTACAGGCTTGTGGGGACCAGATAAGCAGTCGCTCCTTGTAAAGAAGGTATCAGCAGAATCTGGTTCGACTGGATATGGAGGTATGCGGTACAGAGAGTAAAGTCCCACAATCCCTCTTAGAAAAGGGAGGATCCTCCGACCAGACGGTTGTTGTCTGGCGGGCAACGGTCCGACATTTGATATTTGGACTGTTGTATATGTTCAAATCGCACGGAAAACTCTGATACCGCGATGCAGGATTTCGTCAGTAGTTCGTCGCTGGCAGGATAGATGGCGTTGAAATTTGCTACATGGAAGCCGACCCAAACAGATTGGGAAAGGCTATGTAGATTGTATGGAACTGTAGATATTTTAGAGCTGTTCTCCTCCCCTCACCAAAAGCTGCTCGTATAATACAAGTAACTGTTGTGTTCTGTTCAAGTTTCTCCATGTACCTACTTTAATTTGACCTTCTATTACACTGTAGACTATACTCATACGACACATTGTATTCCAGAAAAAAAAAAAAAACTGCAAACTTTCTGGAACGCGTTAATTAACCATTAACAAAGTCGTGGGCGTTAATTATAACGGCCAACAAAAGCTCCTGGGATTTTAAAAATACATAGCAATATTATTCCTATAATATTGTGACAAATTAATATCGAGGCCACCTGACCTTTCCTACATAAAGAGTGGGCGTTACTAAAGGTTAAATTGATTAATTACCTTTAGCCTTTCACAGCAGCTTCGACCGCGTGAAAATATTATTACTGAAATTCTTATTTAGAAGCTAAAACTTCCATATAAAAGCCCTCCGTTTTCCCCCATAATTGAGAATATCCAAAAAAACTAAACGCGTCATTATTTATCTATACTAATACTAGCTGTCCCAAGCAACTTCGTCTGCGCCACATTTTTCATGAATGCTAGGCTCCTATTGGTCGTAGCGTGATGTTATATAGCCTATAGGCTTCCTCAATAAATAGACTTCCTAGGATAAGCGCGTTCTACCAGACAAATAGTCAAGAATTGATCGAGTGGTAAATGATCATTTATCGACCGCCGAGGCGCCGAGAGTAGAAAATAATTAAAGCCCTAATATCGCTATTAAAAAATAGGGGTTGGTGATAGAAAGGTGAAAATTTAGGGTTGTATGTATTTTTTAATGCTACATTATAAAAAAAAGAAAAGATTCTGTCCAAAAAAAAAAACCATGTTTGGGGTGGTCAACCCTTATCACTTAGGGGTATGAAAAATAGATAGTAGCCGATTCTCAGAACTACTAAATATGCATATAAAATTTCATTAAAATCGGTCAAGCCGTTTCGGAGGAGTAGGTATGGTAACTAACATTGTGACACAAGAATTTTATATATAAGATAACAAAACTGAAGTTTTGTTTGTTTGGTTGATTGCGCTAATCTCTGGAACTACCAGTCGGATTTGGAAAATTCTTTTTGTATAATCATGATAGCCACAATCATGAGGTAGGCTATACGGGAACGGAGAAAAAGGGATATGCACGTACGAAGTCGCGGGCAAAAGACTGTCTATACATATAATAAAAATGTAACGGATCGCTGTCTGCACATGGAAGATATATGAGAAAAAATATTGGGACCTTCATCAACGAAAATAGCACCCAAAACTATGATTGTTAGAATTTCGTTTGTAATTCAATAATCATCTCAGAAACGACTTATCCGATTTAGATGTGGTTCACTAATAGNATTTCGTTTGTAATTCAATAATCATCTCAGAAACGACTTATCCGATTTAGATGTGGTTCACTAATTGACGGAAGCATTGACTGAAACTTTACTAAACTTNGTGGTTCACTAATAGATACATTGTGGTAAGCTTCACTTAACATTTAGTGTTTGTTTCATGTCAATCGGTTCATAAATAAAAAAGTTATGCCAATTTAAAGAATTACGCCGAACATTTGTTAAACTATCTATTTCTATCTATTATTTCANCGGCTGGACCAATTTCGCTAATTCTTTTTTTGTTGTGTTTGTTATTGTCAGGAGAAGGTTCTTTTGAAAGATTTTTATTTAAACTTTAACATCCGGGCGAAGCCGGGGCGGTCCACTAGTCTTAAAATAAAAATGTCTGCCCCAAGTAACTATTCCACGGGGACGAACTCGCGGGCAAAAACTAGTATACACATAAGTATATACTTCAACCAGACAAGTAATGAGAGAACGAGATAATGGCGCGCGTTCGAAATTCGAACGGCGCTAGAGGATGTTGAATTTCGCCATGTTTTTATTTCCTTATAATGAGTTTTAAGTCTCTATTGGTAAAATATTTTTTTATTTATTCNTGGCGCGCGTTCGAAATTCGAACGGCGCTAGAGGATGTTGAATTTCGCCATGTTTTTATTTCCTTTTTAGTTTTACGTCTCTATTGGTAAAATATTTTTTTATTTATTAAAATCTCCCTCACACAATCCTTACAGGTACCCAATGCGATAGCGCGGTCCCAAAATCAACATATTTACGACTTAAAAACTATAAAAAGATGTAAAAAAAAATAAAAAAGGTGTAAATATGCTGGTGAAATTTGGATGGTGCAAATAGGTAACCAATAAAACAAAACATTTGTTATTTAACTATGTATTGAGAATATTAAAATATCATCTAAACGTAATTTGACCTATAAAGATGAGAGTACAAATTATTTACAACAATTTACAATTTTGATATAGCCAGCAATCAATGTTATACAGGGTGAAAATAAATTAACTATTGAACAGCTAAGCTTTGAATTTCAAGTACCTAATAGGGTATTTGACCGTATTTTTCATAGAGAAAACACATGAGACAGTAAAAAGATTGTAAAAATCTCATTTTTTTTTAATCTATGACAGCACTAATTGCGCGTGACGTCACTCGTTAGTTACGCCATAGTCAATTTGAACCATCCAGTACAACGACGTTTTGCGTGACAAGGATTTATAGACGAATTTTTTTTTTTTTTTTAAATCGTCTTTTTTTGTAACGTCTTTGGAATGAGTAGATTTTTTTACTTAGTCAAATACCCTATTACACAGGTGAACATTGACCCAATATCAGCTGTATTTAATAAAATTTAAAACAAAAAATGTTACATTTTTTACATTGTACACGTTATGTCTGTCTAGCGGATCGTTTCCATTGAAAGACGTCAAAATTACTTGAAAAATCAAAAAAACAAAAGCCAAAGAAGCATGTATACATAAGACAATCTAAGAAGTCAGATTTGACAGCAGGATGCAACATTACTTTACTAGTAAGTATGAAAGGGACATGAAATAAATCTGTTACGCACTTAGTGGTAAAGCGATCTTCTATCCCTCTCTATTCAGCTGTCAAATCCTGTCACTGTCACGATTATAGTTTAAGTTTCTGCCTACCCTCCATTCGAGACATACATTCAGTTGCATAAGATCATAATTCATTATTATTTTGACGAACTAAGGCGTTCGCCATAGGAAACACGGCCTTATATACACTTTTAAATTTAAAAAATACGAAACAGTCGAAATCGGTTTTAAATAATATCTTAGGTTCAATGTACCTATCGGTTTTAAGGAGTCAAAATATTCTGATACTACTTAAATAACGTTTTGTATTAATAAATTGAACGCCAGAATTTTTGTATAAGTAGGTTAGTACTTATACAAAAATTCTCAGCTTCAATGGTTGATCCTTTGACGTTAATATTATAACCGATTTCGACAAAATCTGTTTCTCTTTTCATATACAAATACATAATTAAGAACACATTTAACTAGGTAGGTACAATAAAAATCATATAAACTTTTGAAAATAAAATGTCCTATTTTGTAAGTACAGAAGGTCGACTTTGGCCATAGGTCATCTCGGGTCGTCACATTTTATGTAGACATGGTAATTTAATTATGTACTTCCTTAAGGCCCTAATTGAACAATTATGTTATTTAAGGTCATTGACCGAGTGATTTACAGTCATTTAAGTAATTTTAATCTACGGATACCGTAGGCTTAATGCGAGTTTTTTAAAGTACGGTCGCATTAACCTTTAACGTAAATTTTGCTTCAAACTGAATAAACTATCTTGTGTCAATAATAGACTGAGATCCCAGACCTGCCAGCCCTCCCTTATTTTCTCACTAACAAAATATGTAGTAGTTAGTATGTACTATTAACATACGCATCCGACGGCCAATTTTTGAAGTGAAAACTTCTTTAGCAGCGTTGTGCACTTTTTGGGATGGGTAAAAAATGTTAAACTCGCGTCAGGACACGTGACCTGATCGAAAATTCGTAAGACGGAGGGAAAGTTCTGAAGTGTTAAATTTTTAATGTAATATAAATTGTCATGTTTGTGTACGATAGCGCAACACGTGAATATTGTATTTTACCACATAAATGATAGTACTTTTATACTGATCATTAAAGCAATTCGTGCGAAATTATTCCCTAACCATTCCAAAATATCAAAAATGCACAACGTTAATGTTCAAGATTTCACTTCAGCCGGCACTCCCGTTGTTTTTTTTTATTTTTTATTTGTGGTGTATCGAAGGTATTTCCATATCAAGGGGGTAGTTATGCATCCTCCCAAATCCTGGCAGACTTGAGCTTGCGTTTTTTGCAACTACCAAAAAATCTATGCCCAAATTTCAGTCTTGTGAATAGGACCAACTATTACTTGATTACTAAATATTTAACAATATTCTATAAAAAATACATTAAATTTAGCACCCAGACTTAAAATAAAAGTGATTTAATGGCTTTGGCACGAGGTATCGACCTAAAAATCGGCCGTCGGCCCAAGCTAGCAGGTATACGTATGTTAAAAGTACATACTAACACTACTCTATCCCACACATTTTATTAGTGAGAAGATAAGACAGGTTCGGCAGCTCTGATCTTAGTCCATAACGGAAAAGCTTTAGTTTCCATACGATTTCACATAATTTACGTTAGCGCAATCGAGTACCTACGTAAAAAAAACTTTCACTAGGCCTTCTGGACCAGCCGGTCTATTGTGTTTACATCTCACAGTGAAATCTTAGGTGGAGTGAGAAGTGAAGTGTTATTTTATCTTGTTTGTATGGTTTGACAGCTCACTTCATATTTACTTCACCTAAACTTACACGGAGAGGTTTACAGAATTGCACTGCAGATTATTAGGTGAACCAAGCATGCAAAATAAACTATTGGGTATACTTTAATGAAGTTTTAAATTTTTGACGTGACAACGTCTAATAAATCGATGAACGCCGGCTGCACTCACGATGAAGGATGACTCATTGTAACGTTACGATCATTTCATCAATGTTTTGTTATGACGTTGTCACGTTAAAGTTAAACTATCGTCCGTAAACCGACTTTACAGAGAACCATTTTTTTTTACATTAGTTTTACCACNACGTTGTCACGTTAAAGTTAAACTATCGTCCGTAAACCGACTTTACAGAGAACCATTTTTTTTTAGTTTTACCATAAACCAAACAGCACAGAACAATTACAATTCCTTGATTTTTAGCCCAGTTAATATAAAATTCCTTAATCACTTCATCCAGCTTCATATATTAGTTACATAATAATACAAATACTAAAAACATGTTAATTGTCAATCACAACTATGTTCTATTACTTACTACTTAAATAAAATTAGGTAAAACATTATTTTTATACAAATCGATCAGGGGTAAACTTCGCGTCAAATAAGTTTGCCGATCTGAAGTTGGCTACAAGTGACTGTGCAGTAATAAGGTCACACAAAAAGCTTGGTTTGAGCAACAAACGTGACGCGTACTGTAATTTGAACTTTTATAACCTTAAAACAGGACCTACTCCAGCGTAAACCTGTTCAATGTACTTTTGGTAAGAGACTCGCACAGATATAGACCACGCTATACAAGGCTAAGTTTTTTTTTATTTGAGGTGAGTTTGCTCTTGACTCTAGTCTACAACTAGCACTCGAAAGACCATACAAGTTCGGGTAAGTACTGTAGAAACCTTACAAATTCTTTCAAAATAAGTCCTATTCAAGAGTTCTTCAAAAAGCCTATAAATAAATAGTTTGCACCATGCATTTACCAACTTTTGAGACTTAAATATCTCAAGTGTGTAATTTCCTTCCGATTTCATTAGTCATTTCCAAGTTTCGCAAATCATAATTATATATATTTTTTTTTTGTATTAATACCATTTCATACCAGGGCGTCCCACGTACAATGGTCCAACATTAGGACTAATTGTAAAATTTTTACCAACTGTCAAATTAGCTACCAACAGTAGCTGAAACGTCATTGTTGCCTTTCAAACATGACGTTTCAGCTACTTTTGGTAGCTTATTTGACAGTTGGTTGGATATGTTATTGAGACACGCCGTAAGTGCGGAAACCAATTCCCGATAGACAGGGCGTTGTTGGCCTTTCTTGAGGCTCCAGAAAAAGAAGTCCCTTGCAAAATACATGCTAACGGCCGGTCTCAATAACTTATCTAC
>NDFZ01000092.1:0-10178 GCA_002192655.3 Mamestra configurata | reverse complement strand
AGGCTTATGTGCAGCAGTGGACGTCTTTCAGCTGAAATGATGATGACTCTGGTACTATGAAATCGTAATTCTAAATCTTTAAAAGAGTTCGTATATTTTAGAAGTTTTAGTTAATTATGTTCCTTGGGGAAATCTGGGTTCTTAAGGTACCCATTTGAGGAAGACCCTAGTCCTTACGTGCTTAGATCACAGCGGTTTGAGGGGATCATTAACAAAGGCGACTCAAAAAAAAACAAAGGAGACTCAACACAAGTTATTTTAACATGAATTTTATAGCCAACCAACAACCCATACTTACATTTTCATATTAAAATCTCAATTTCTCTGCTCTGAAGCTAATTAAAAACAATTTCAAGCTGAGCAAATTACTAACATACACATAGATACGTACATAGTTTGCACATATTGCATTATTAAGCGTAGCATCCGCCTTCGTAGCATCGTAGCACATGCGCGCCGTAGCACGCGAGCTACGAGCTACGTCGTAGATCTACTACGCGCGAAGATAGGTATCTTTATTGTTGCGTAGAACGTGATTAATGTACGTAGTTTGAATAAAATTCTTGATTGAGTGTATGTGCGGGAATGATTACAAAGGGTTTTTTTGTCAAAATTGGGACTTTTCTGGAGAGCATTTTTGATTGAATCGCAAATGTAACGCAATTCGAGTGATGTGATTGGGTGTTGAAAATTTATTCAACAAATAATGAATAATGAAACTGACGTATGTTTGACATTTATCACATTTATTTGGAGATCATTTTCGTTCTTGTATGATACAGTACAAGTAAGAAATGTTTCTGAAGCAAAACAAATAAACAAATTCAGTGGAATATGTTTTATTTGTAGACATACTTAGAAACATTTTATAACAGCTATTCTCTGAAACATTTTCCAATCGAACATTATTTTTGAAGTAATAAAGTAAATTATATTAGTTTAGCTTACATTACATGTCACAAACAAAAACAAGACCCAATATTTATCTTTCAGTAAATTCAATAATGTTCATACATAACTATATCAAATACAATACTAAATCTTAATCAGATTCATATAGAATTTCAGTATACACACAATAAACCTAAGACATATCTCTAAGAAATACAATATTTTCAAGATGGATGACTCGTTGTAACGTTACGATCATTTCATCAATGTTTTGTTATGACGTTGTCACTTGAAACTATCGTCCGTAAACCGACTTCACAGACAATCAATTTTTTAAGTCATATGATATAATTACAAAAATATAATAAATTATTACCTATTTATGTACAACTAACTATTACTATAAATACACTTAAATAAAAAACTCTCAACTTACTAAAAATATTTTATTTAATTATTGGTTTTTCTCTTCTTTCCAGGTAAGTTTAACAGCATCAAAAACATCGGATAACTGTGAGTTAAATTTAGCTTTTTACAGGGGTATGCACGATTTTGGTCTTTAATATACGTCCGTCGGTACATTGGTAGTTGTTTATTAAATGAACTAGACTGTATCTTAGATCTTCACTAAAGTAGCCAATATTTTACCATCCATTTTTATCGTGAATGGCAGTTTAAATGCGTGTATGTATTGTTGTCACCAGTCTTGCCAAGGTATAGGTATCTTGTTACCCAGTTACTGGGTTGTAAAGGTGGGTGCTCAATATAAAAGGTACTCAGCTACATCCAGATAGTCAAGAATACCAAAGGGTTGGGCAAAGCTGTTAAAAAATGCTAGTGTTTCCATCATATAGAAATAGATCTAATCACAAAAACTGTGTAAATATTTAAGCTCACTCACACATTCATCAATTTCGTTTAGCAATTGAGTTTGGAGTAGTGTATATCAGATTATAATCAACGTAATACGATCAACGCTCTTTACAAAGGTCACACAAAGAGCATGACCTTATTAGACAGAAAAATAATAAAAATGCTCGTCATATTACACATTTACGAATTATTTCTTACTAGCAAATCCATACTCATATTATAAATGCCAGAGTGTGTCTGTCTGTCTGCTATCTCTTCACGCTTAAACCGCTGAACTGATTTAGCTGAAATTTTGGTATCGAGATAGTTTTAATCCCGGGAAAGGACATAGGATGGTGTTTATCCCAGAAATCATCTTTTATAGGGGTGAAAGTGGATTGAAGTTTGTATGGGAGCCCGTCTTTATTGAAGATATGAACCTTTGTATTTAAGAAACTTGATAAAAATAAATAAACATATGTTCAAGCGTTTTTGAAAAATAAAAATGGCTGCCCAAAGTAAACTATTCCACGCGGACAAAGTAACGGGTAATAGGTAGTACTTGATAAATCTCAAGGTTTTTTAACATCAATGCATACTTGCGACACATACAATAGTCCAACATCAGGACTAAGTGCGCTTACCATACCCCGATACATCGATACACGTTGCGAATTTTATTTTCTAAATGACGATTCGTTTAAAATCGGTTATATATATATATAAATCCTTGGTCATGGCTGGACCAATTTTGCTATTTCGTAAGGAGAAGGTTCTTACAAAAGAAAATTTGAAAAAAAAAATACATTCGGGCGAAGCCGGGGCGGGCTACTAGTCGAAAATAAAAGCGACTTTAAAAGCAGTTTGTCCATTTGTAACCATGTACGTATTAATATACGTCAGATTTTGCTTTGGACGCTATGGGAACCAAGGCTTTGTAATATTTCCATAAAACATAAATAAGTTCAATAACATTAGATGTATAAATATTTAGGCTCGAAGCGACAGAAACATTCATAAATTTCTTTAAACCAGTCAGTGTGGAGAAGTGTATATCGGATTTTGATCAAAGTAATACGATCAACGTTCTTTATAAAGGTCATTCACAGAGCATGACCTTATTAGACAGAATTCATAGAAAAAAACTTGCCAAGTGCGTGTCAGATTGCGCGCAGTGAAGGGTTCCGTTGTTGGGATGAATTATAATTTATGTATTAAATTGTTGATTTGACTAAATGCAAAAATATGTGTAAATATTATCATTATGTTGCTAAGAGTATATAAAAGGATTTCATTGATACAGTTGTAACTTTAGAAGCATATATTTTACAAAAAAAAAATACGCAGAAAAATCTTTTGAATTTTGAATACTGAAATCACACGCTTTTGTTTATTGGGATTTGTTTGGTGTGGGGTGTTTGGGGATGGGAGGTGCCGAAACTACTGGGTACTATACGGGTAAAATAACTGAGTAATACAGACTACACAACCCTAAACACAACATAAATACATACGAAATCATTCTAATAAATGCTACGCCGTAGCTTCGTAGCTCCTCGCTACGCTCACGTCCACGGCTGTTGCTACGAAGGATTATTTTCATAAGAGCATTATTTTTCTATACTTTATTTTCAATACGAGCTCTCATTTGTTTGATGTTTAAGTATGTAATTCTTTTTTGTAGAAAAAGGTCTATTTATGATATTTATACACGATTGATGAATTCAAATACTTTTCAGACATAGAAATTCACCAGTTCTACTCGGCTTTTGACAGTGCTACGATACATTTTTGTGTGTTTTTAGGGTTCCGAACCGTATGTTTGTCTGTCCGTCTGTCACAACTAATTATCTAAATTTATTTTATTTTTCCATCTATAGGTGAAGACCCATTTATCTATATTTAATACTTAACAGACAGATGTGTTGCTGGGACTTTGTTGCGCCACTACTTCTTCCCAGCTAGAACACTAGGAAGTGGTGACGGGCGGGCGTTTTCAGTGACTGTCTTTATGTAGAATTTTGACGTTCAAAAAGTGCTGGCACTTGGACTAATTTGTGTAAATGACTTAATTTGATTTGATTGATTAGAAAATTTGTACAGAAAAACCTATAAGAAGTCTTTAAATTTAAAGTAAAACGTAAAAAAAAATTGATCGACGTTTAAAAAAAAATTTTTTTTTTTGGACGACAGTCCATCGGGTACACACACATTATATAAAAAGTGAGGGTCATTTAAAAATAACTTCGGCTGTTCCAAAAAGGTTTATTTCAGCAATATTGTCAGGCAGTTTCTTCCTAACGATCTTCCAAAGAACCTTGAGTAACGTGTGACATTATAATATAGAACTCATTTAAATAAGAATTTTAAGAATTTATAAATCTCATTTGAAGTGAACTATTTTGTTGTTCTTTTGACAAATAAAGTTCTTTAAACCAAACCGATGGTTAAAATTGATTTAGGTTTAAAGATCAATGATTTTTAAACCTAAATCAAATAATTGAAAAAAAAAAACATTAGAACAAAAATATGACTTAAGTTCGCCCTAATAAACCAAAGCCATTTTAACTAGCACTAGATGAAAACCATCTGGTTGAAAGCTTTCAAAAATACAGCTTGGAAAGTCTTTCTTTTTCATAAACAGCTCTGATCGGAATTCGATTAGCAGGCGGCCGGCTCTCTTGCTATAAATGTCTCATTTGTCAAATTTTATGGCTGACCCGCCCTGGCCTGTAATGGTTCATTTTGCTGAGGACCTAGATTCGGATTAGATGGGATATGTAGGTGAACTCTTGGATTTTTACTTGCAGATATTTAAATTGATTTCTGATTATAGGACATTAAGACATTATGAATTGATAACCTATATTNGATTAGATGGGATATGTAGGTGAACTCTTGGATTTTTACTTGCAGATATTTAAATTGATTTCTGACTATAGGACATTAAGACATTATGAATTAATAACCTATATTTTTTTTTATGTGTAGGCAATGCAAAGGACAGCAGGAAATATATTTTTTAATTTAATCCTTTATTTCAGACATCTAGCGCGCATACAATAAAATACATAAACATAAAAACAGTAACTATAAATGAAATTATACATTTACAATAAATGGAATCTATTGCACACGAAATGACGGCGTCGTGTTTCGCTGACTGGTGTCGCGCAGCTGGCCGCGGTAACGTCGATACACGACACCCTTCGGCCAAAACTCTTCTTTGAGGAACATCTCGAGCTGATGAGTTGGAACCCGCATCACAAACGACTTGAAGTTTGTGTTGTGACGCGACTCCAACTTCTCGACCCTCAAGATATAGTTGGTCTTCACTCTCATATACTCGACGATCTCCTCAACCTTCGTGGAGTGATATAGCCGGGACACGCACAGCTGCGTCGTAGGTGTAACAAGAGATGTAGATTAACATGTATGTATAATCGTATTATATAAATGTCTCATTTGTCAAACTTTATGGCTGACCGCCCTGGCCTGTAATGGTTCATTTTGCTAAAGACCTAGATTTAGATGTGCTGTGATCTTATGAGAGGATACAAGATAAGGGTGCCTATGAAACGTTAAAAAATTAGATGTACTCGTAGGTTTATCCTAACAAATAAATTACAAATGCGAAAGTGAATTTATTGGTGTGATTTCACGCCTAATACGCCGGAACCGGTTTTGATTTTGTTGACAGAGATAGTTGGGCCTATAGACGGTCATGGGACTCATGGGCTTCTTGAAGGCGAGCCAAGTCGCGGGCAATGGCTAGTATTTTGTTTTTATTTGGGGTATGTGGAACAGAGAGTAAAGTCCCGCAAACCTCCATTGAAAAGGGAGGATCATCCGACGACGGTTGTGGTATCTGGTGGGCAACTGCCCGATAGTTGATATTCGGGCTGTTGTATATGTTCAAATTACGCGGAGAACTTTGCTTGCGCGATGCAGGATTTCGTTTGCGTTGCGGTTTTTTTTGTTGCCGTACAAATTTTGCTTCTTAGTTTTTCATGTGACATGGCTGTAGTACCCTTATACGAATATATTTCTCAATGTATTTCTACTAAACTATCGAAGGCAAAGTTCTTTGATTCATATAACGAAATCAATTATTTTGGAATGTTGTTTTTTACATACATTTTTCGTGTCAGTTTTTAAAACCGATATCTTCATTCGACTTATTAACTCACAAGTCACGATTGACGTGAACCCCACCATTTAAAGTGCTCATAAAAAATATAGGTCTCGACCAACATTGGCCCGGTGGCCCTGATTCCACATTATTGATGAGACCGGGATTACTTGATGCTGAAGTTGTACGGTGATTGATATCACCGGTCGTTAGGATCGATTTTATGTATTTTTCCTGGAAGGATCAAGTCAGGTTCGTTTATAGCCCACCTGATCGTAATTGCTTCCGAAGGTTCAGTGCGCAGAACATGTAAGGGTAAGGAACTATTTGGTTCTTCGAGCCGGATAATGGTGGTCTTTATTGATAATTTGGAAAAGAAAGTGGAATTTTATGAGAACCCTAAAACCAATGTGCTTACATGGTTTTTTGTTACTTGTATTACAATACTAAAAATAAGAATACAAGCATAAAACTATAACTTAAAAAATATTCGGTGTGCAATAAAGTATAAATCTTATATAGTGTACAAGAGTATATAACAAAATAGTGCACTTCGTAAAGGACTTTTTTTTTGCACTGCGGTGGTGCCCAAGAATTCCGTTAAAAACCCAGACGACTCGTCTGGACTAATCCTTGGATTTCGTTAATTTCGTGAAACGAAAATTAAAATGGCCCGAAAAAATGTCGACGTGTCGTTTTTAGAAAATTGTATTTTAAATTTTTCGTTATTCTAACACCCAGTGAAGGTTTAGTTGTGTGATGTAAAAACGAATTCTACGAAAAAGGAAAAAGTTTCATGATGAAAGCACTAAGTTAAATCTTAAGCCAGGCTTACACATCTTATTTATTTTCGCCTTAATTCTCGTCAAACACGATATTTCGAAAGCCCACATCCAAAAAACATTAGNCTACGAAAAAGGAAAAAGTTTCATGATGAAAGCACTAAGTTAAATCTTAAGCCAGGCTTACACATTTTATTTATTTTCGCCTAAATTCTCGTCAAACACGATATTTCGAAAGCCCACATCCAAAAAACATTATACACGCTCAGGTTAAACGAAAACATATTTTATTCATCGTAATGACATATCTATTCGTAATATAAAATCAATACGACCTGTCTGTGACAATCCTTTGAACGTCGATCAAAATAAACACAGTAACACGTAAATGAAAAAAAAATCTATCATTCCAAATAAACAGAAGGTAAAGGGGGAATAACTACAGGCCAAAACCGTTCACAAAGGGGCCTGTCAAAAGCATCGAACCTTTGAAATAATGGGCGTTAGATTAACTGTACTGACGAAGAGAAATGTTTTTTGTGTTACTGTCATTTATTATTTTTTTGATATAATTTTTTTTTGGCCTGATCTTATCTTTGTTTGATACAGTGGGTTGTTTAAGGATGTTCGATGATTAGGGAAACCAGGATTTCCTTTGTTTGAATTCTGAGTGCTTTAATACTTTTACAGAGGTATTCGTTACATAGCGTACTTATTATGTACTTGATCCTTTCTTAACAGGTGTGTCCTCGGCCAGAAAGTGTCTGAGCCTTAGCTTTTTTAAATAAAATTTTGGTTGTTCGGGTTTCTATTCTTGTATTGAATATGACATGTGAATTTAGTTTAAGGTTGAATGTTTTACTGTTTTTCCTTTTTTGGTAGCTGTGTTGTGTTTTTCACACTCTTTCTTTCCAATCTGTTTTATGGAAGTGATGGCATTTAATTGGCTGTTAGTCTCACATGCTATTTTTATTCTGTTTGTTTTAGCTGTAAGTCATACATAGTTGGTAAATAAATAAATAAACATATTTGTAGTATTTTGTAACCTTCATCTCGAAATTAATCCGAACACAGCCGTGAAGTTCAAATTTCGCACCAAAGAGTCGCATCATCTCATTACCTAATTCACCGAAATTAGAACCAAGTTTTATTAACTTATGAATTTTGATTAGATTTATTTTTCTCCCAAAGCTTCAGTAGCGTGTCCTCTTTCGTATTTAATTAATTTGGCCTTTAATGTAATTTATCGCGAACCCTCCCGAAGTCATGCTTTTCTTACGTCGGTAAATTTTTCAAATTAAAAGGTACCCNGATTAGATTTATTTTTCTCCCAAAGCTTCAGTAGCGTGTCCTCTTTCGTATTTAATTAATTTGGCATTTAATGTAATTTATCGCGAACCCTCCCGAAGTCATGCTTTTCTTACGTCGGTAAATTTTTCAAATTAAATAGAACCCTTTTTTTCTGGAGTGAAATGTGTAGTATTGACATTTTTGGTCGGTTTGCTCTTGGCAAATAAATCAGGGTTATTTTCCGAGGGAGTGCTGATGATTGCTTTAATTGCATCCCCTACATCTGTTCGTGTTTTAATTATTTTTGATGCGTCTCTTATCTTAATATTTGCTTGGGTGCGTTTGTTTGTCTCTCTCAAATTAAGACATGAATGTTTGTTCAGTTGTTTTTTGTCTGCCCTTCATTTTCTAGTGACACTCACTGCGTCTGCTTTATTTATTTTATAAGTTATAGAGAAAACATGAATAATAAAGTCTGGCTGTCCCAAAATATGAGATTTAACTTTCGGAGTCATTATTTTATTTGAGTTGTGAATACTATTGCTACATTATTGTATCTTTAAAAATACTCTTGATTACTATCTATAATTAATTTAGATATTAATCTGCTTGGCCTTCTCACAATTGGGCTTGTTTTCCAGTCAAATTGGATGCAGCTTAACACCAATGTTTCACATGAATCGACTTATTTTCGATTAATTTCGAAAGTAAAGAATTTAAATTAATTCACAAAGCACTCAACTATATAGTCCTCCTGATCGATTTCGGCCATAGCGGCCAATCTCAACCGAGACTAGCCATCAACGCAGGACATATTATAGTGCACAAGTGTGTGCGCAAACACAGGTGCACTCCTTCTTCCATCAGTCTCATATTCCGATGGGGCGGCAACCCGACACGACCGGAGAGATATCTGGCGCAGGACCAACGGCTTAACGTGCTTTCCGAGGCACGGGGGTGTCACACCATCAGCTTCCAAACTCCGGGCTGTCACTGGGAAATTCCTATTAAAAAAACCCAATAACTCTTTTTGCCCGACCTGGGAATCGAACTCTGAACTTTACGCTCGATAGTCCCGCTTTTGACCGCTAGACCCACGGAGCAGTTAGCAAGTACTCAACTACACTCTACGTAAAAAAAACTAATTTCGCCAGATCCGATTCTCCTCAAGCAGTAATAAAGCATTATGCTTCTTAATTAACACTTCGTCCATAAATATTAGGTTAGTTAAGTTTAACTAATTGGCTATATTGTTAGGCGAAAGTTTCAATAAAATTGACCCTAACGTACCGCGCTTATTCAGTCGGGTAACTAATAAGAAAACTTCTTTATTCAACCCTCTTTAGTTTTAAAAATGTTTTATCTCCTCTACGTGCTGTGAAAATGGCTCGGTGAACTGGCAACATCTCTTTGAAAATATTCTGAACTTAATTTTTCCATGGATTTTTTATTATGAGAATAATTTTTGTGATGCCTGCTCTGATTTTTTTTTTGTTTATTAAAATGCTGTTATTTTTTATACAGATAAAACGCAAAACCTCAAAAGGGGTCATTGTAGTCATAATTACGAACAATTTTTATTATGGGACCAATCCTGGAATCTCTCTCTTTTCTTTTTGCGTTTAGTCTGTAATAACTTGTAGTTCAAAATATCTATTAATGGATTCGACGATAGAGTAAATGTAATATAGCAGTCTGCCATTGAAACATTTATTTCTAAGATTTAAATACTTTTCGCGATTTCGGGGTTGGTCTCATAGTAAAAGTTGTTCATTAAGCTGAGTACAATGACCCCTTTTTAGGGTTCCGTATCCGAAGGGTAACCAACGGAACCCTAGTACTAAGCCTCCGCTGTCTGACCGTCCGTCTGTCTGTCAGCGGGCTGTATGCTGTGTGAACATTTGATTTTTTTATAGAATGTGTATTTTTATTGCCGCTATAACAACAAATAGTAAAAGAATAATTATATTAAAAATTAAAGGGGGCTCCATACAAGAAAGGTGGTTTTTTTCCGGTTAATGGTAACGCTTCGTGTGAGAGTCCGACTCACACTTGGCCGTTTTTTAAGTATTGCGTTAATTCTGTTACACGTTGTATTAGATAGATACAGTTGAAAAATGCCACACCTTTTATCACCTACTCCAACTCGGCTGTGTACACCAAAACAAAGAACCAATAACTGATTCTTATTCCCCACCTACACCGTATGAAATACAGGATAAAAATATAAC
>NDFZ01000091.1:0-10176 GCA_002192655.3 Mamestra configurata | reverse complement strand
ACTTAAAAGTTTATTTACTTATTCGGCAATGCCACTCAAGAGGTGATGCTGAACAAAATGGGACGCTTGAAAAAACGCTATTTATTTTCTGGCGGTTGCAGTGATAATTATCGTATCGTATTGCGATGCGATCCAACGTTTGGAAGGTCAGGCCAGCATCATTCTTGTACATATTCCCTAAAGGAATAGGCAGACGTAAAAAAATTCTAATGTGTGTGTTCTTCTCTAATGACTTTTTATTTTTGTTTTCGGGGGGAAACCTTCAAAAGGCGCCTAGACTTTTGGAGAAAAAGACCAGGGATTGTGGGATTTTTACCTCAATGAAACCACCCCGGTGATCACCATCAGCACAGAATTAATGTCGGGTACATTAAGTTACTACTAGCGCCATCTAGTACCTTCTAGACATTTCTTTGCTAGAACATTCTACACTTCTCGATATCTGGTCAGTCGGCAGCGGTAGTTACGAGTACTTTCTAGATGTTTCGAGAATAGAAGTTTCTAGAATTAACTGTCCTATATAAGGAGCGCGTAGTCCGCAACCGAGTCAGTATTGGATTTGCGAATACTTCGGAAGCGATCTTCAAGTGCGATTAAAGTGATCAGTGGTGAAGTTGTGTTTTACAATTAGTGAGTTTAAAGTTTTAATTAGTGTTGTTTAATTAAAGTGTCATTTTGGATATTTAATCGGCTGTTTTTATTGTCACGAACCCCAAGCTCGTAACAATGCCACTCCGGAACCCCCTTCTTCTCTATGACTGCACCCACATTACTCACATTTCGCCACATGCGTTGCAATTCCATGTACGCAGTAGGGGGCGCGAGCTTATCTTGCAGCTATCCTGACACAAACCCAAACTATAGTTTCATCTCTCTAAAAATCTTTGAAAATGTGGGCCGTCACGTGCCTTTAAACTTACTTTTTTAACCGACTTCAAAAAAAGAAGGAAGTTCTCAATGCGATTGTATTTTTTTGGAACGAAGTTCCTTATCGCGCGTTGCGAAAGGGGGCTAGACGGAAAAAATTAAGACCAAAAGTTGTAACGACACTTTTTGCTATAGTTGTAAGCCGTGCGGCGTGCGCGTGTTTCTCTGTCTGTCTCTATCTCTCTGTCTCTCTCATAGAAAGCAAGCCAGTTATTTTCGTTTCGTCTTTCTATTTCGCATTAAACAGTGTGGTGTCGCGACGATTATTTTTGATGAGTGTATTACAGGATTTTTGTACATAATAAACAATAAAAAATAATAACAATAATGAATCCTGACAGTGTTTCTGCACAAGTTCCGGATCTACTGATTAAGTTTATATTACATTATATTTGTTAATAATAAAAAAAAAATTATTTAAAAAAAAAAAAAATATTACAATTCCTCCACTAATTAATAGAAAGGAACTTCGTTCCATCCGGGTGCCCCTTGACACCTCTCAAGTTTTTTTTTATTTTAAGTTTGTTACCTCAGAACTACCGGAATTTATGAACAAATTTTTTTCGAAAATACTTTCCGATTGGTCCCATAGAAATTTTATCAAAATCGGTGCCGTAGTTTGGTTTTTAAATCGAAATAGCTGGAAAAAATATATCATCCAAGTGAACGAAATTACGTATTTTGCTTTCCTGTGACTTTCCAATGGTGTCGTTAGGTGTTTGTACCACTAAAAAGTGAAAAATAAAAAAAACTTTCTTACAAAAAAATACAACCGAAAAAAAATATTACAAAGTTGAAAATAACTATATACTTTTTAGTGTATTTTTTTAGTTTCCACTGTAAGCAGAAGAAACTAAAAAAAATGTAGAAACTGAGACTCTCAGTTGTCTTTCTACCATCTACATCGTTCTAAACAGTGGACGGCTTATCCTACATATAGCTTTCTAACCAAAGTCTACGGAACCCAATTACATTCGTGCATGTTTACGATTCCACACACAGGCAACCAGCCATTGAGCCAGATCGTTACTTCTTGGCTCCGGTTCAACTGACCAATGACTTATCGAGATCGGTTTCAACAAACTACGATCTTCGGAGATAGCCAATGAGCGGGTAGGTTCTCTTTAGTGCTGATGTACCTGCTTTAATCATTACCTATTTGTCATCGATGTTTGGGAACAAATTGACTTTTTTGTTCTTGTTGATTTGTCACAATGACTATTATTTTAAAGTTTTTGGCATGCTTTCCGTGGCTTGTTGCAAAAAACCCGTGTGTTTTTACTCGACTGTCCAAAAAAAGGAGTGTTATGTTTTTGTGGGATACAACTCTCATCTTCGGACGGATCTAGTTAGGCTACCCTTTCTTTTTTTTTTTGATCTGGTGGCGAAATCCTCATGGATGTCTGTCAGACTCTTACTGACTAAAATCACCCCGGTGTTCCATCTCCCACCTACGCCGGGGATCGCGGGAACGGATGCGACTTCCGTAATCCCCAGCTGAAGTTAGGCTGCCCAGCCTAACTTAATAGATCCGTCCGTAGATGTCTACAAAACTCTGCGATTGTATAATGAAATAATTTATCTTAATAGAATCAGCACTTTCAGCGATTACCCTTTCATCATATCAGCCGAAAGACGTCCACTGCTGGAGATAGGCCTCCCATAAGTGTCACTCGCCACTCGCCACAAGGACCGGTCCTGTGCGTCTCGCATCCATCGGCTCTCTTTATCGATTACACCCTTTATAAACATACAAAACCTGTCTATTATACTGTACTGTATTCTAATTTGCCATCGATGTTTTGGAAAAAAATTACTCTCTTGTCTGTTTGTCATAGTTTTCACAAAAAAGAAATAAAACGTACGTATTTACTGTAGTGAAAGGATGACTATTGAAACAATAGTCATATTTGAAGTGAAAGAAAGGACGTAGGTATACTTTCATGTAGGTACTAGGCTCACCTGGCCCTTATTGTTTAAGAACTAATATTAATCTAGCTCGTGGTAAATAACAACTGCTGCCCGACTTTGCCAAGGTCGAGCTATGGATGTGTGTATACGTCAATCCATTGGTTCCGGCAGTCCCATATTTGAGTCCTAGATTTGTTCCCACCTTTCTGTTGATATATATATATATATTATTATTTTTCTAGTTACGAAAAGGCTAGGCTGACTATGAGTAGTCTTGAAACTTTATTCCCCTAACCTTCATATCCATCTCTTGACCCCTCTTCGAAAAAAGGTCAAGATCAATAGTTTTTTGTATTCACAACTGGGTCAAAGTCCCTCAAAAAATCCCGTGACCATCGCCTTGACCCAAATCGACGTCCATCGGCCCAAACTGCCCGAATCCCCAGTTTAGTAGATAAATACATAAAGGCAGACGGACGTTAGTCACACTTGTAACTGTGTTTACAAAACAGTTAGTCTTGAAAACTAATAGCAAGATGTAATGGGATCTGAGACTTACAAGTTTCCATTAAATGATAAAATTATTAGTATAAATATCACTTCCCTGTGACTTTGTAAACATGCTAAATTGAACTCTGATGAGGTCGTATTAGATTTGGTTTTCGAGTAAAGCTTCTAACTTCACCTCTAGTCATAAGAACATTTATTTCAAATTTAATGTTTCTATCTTCCGTAGATTTAGCTTTGTGTTGACTGTCCGTTAGTAAGTCTTGAATCTGTTTCATAACTTTGGAATACATAAAGGATTCGACTGTGATTATTATCAGGTTGCTTTTAATGTAACCTAACGCTGCTGAAAAATAATATTTTGTAAGGATAATATTGGAGTTTATAAGTTTATAAAAGCCGACTCAAGTAAAAGAAACAAAGGGCCAGAGCCTGCCAGGGTTGCGGAATTTGTTTGGAAGAGTCACCATGGCCCTGGAACGCAAAGGGCTTTAGAAGGAATCGCTCCACCCAGAGCGAAAGAAGTCATTTGATGATTTCCCATCCTTAAAAAATACAAAAATAATTGTAACGCTACTGAAATAATGAAATGCAAAGAAGTACCGAAAATTTGAGAGATAATCGTTTCTTGCTATGGTCATGTGAATAGTAAAGAAGAAACGCACGTTACTAAAACAGTTATGAATATAAATGTGGATGGATGAAGTGGAAGAGTAAGGCGAAAGAAAAGATTGGATGGATTGTGCGTCGAGTGATGTGAAAGAAAGTAGCAGTCAGAGCGTGAGCGTGGCGTGAGCGTGGCGTGAGCGTGGCGTGGAGGTTAGAATAGAACNGCGTGGCGTGAGCGTGGCGTGAGCGTGGCGTGAGCGTGGCGTGAGCGTGGCGTGAGCGTGGCGTGGAGGTTAGAATAGAAAAAAAAAACATGTTACGTTGAACCCAAGTAACATGGGATAAGGGCAGGAGTACTGAGTCCATAAATCATAAGACATTTATTTCTTAACAATAAACATTGTGTAAAAAGTAATACGTAAATTGAAACAAAAACCATAAAAACGACCGATTAAATATGAGAGCAAAATAAAAGAAAAAGTAACAGTAGGTATATAAAAATATCCTATTAATTAACAATAGTGAATAATTTATAATAAAAATTGAACGTCAGTAATGAAATTTCACATCTCTAATAAAAAATAAAAGGTCAAAAATAAAAAAATCAATAGTAATTCAATAATGTCACATAACTACCATAACCCATATCTACTACCTAATGTTTCAAATTTGGAAGTATATCTGTGTGTATGTTACGACTTGACACCTCAACGATTCAAATCAATTCCTGAACCAATTACAGAACTTAAAAAGGCCCGGGACATGAATCACACTAATATTATAAAGGCGAAAGTTTGTGAGTGTGTGTGTATGTTTGTTACTTCTTAACGCGCAAACGGCTGGACCGATCTAGATGAAATTTGGTATGGACATTGTTTGAGTCCCGGGAGTATGTTCCCTTGGGATAATTTTCGACATTCACGCTGGCGGTACCGCGGGCGGTGCCGCAGGCGGCAGCTAGTATACGATATTTTAAATCCTGGCTGGCTACATAAAGTAGTTTCACTATTATACAAGTAAATCCGCGGGCAATAAATAGATTTTAACTACACAAATGTTTTTAATTCGTAAGTGGCGCCCAACAAAAAACAGAAACATCTTCTGGAATTTATATTTAACCTATCAACTTCTACTGTTTCTTTATGTGACCTTAAAGAAATATACGCTTGTTTATCTTTAGGAGAATTCTTAAACCGAACGCTTTTAGAATGTTTGTTTGTCCTGCCTAATCTCGAAAACGGCTGGTACTACATTGAGATACCTTCAACAATTTACGATGTTAATAACGTTTATGAAACCAAGTTTATATCATCGCATTATTTCAAAGGGCTACGCGAAAGCTCGTGGAAAATTTATGCGGTCAAAGTCGCTCACATATTCAGTGTTTAAAATTATGGAGGTCGTAAAGAAAAAATATGTTTATTCACATGTCTCGGCTTCTCGAGCGTCGTGTCATCCGAAATAAAAAAACTACAAAAACAAATAATAAAAAGTAACGTTTTAAGATACGTTGTCAACGAGATTTAAAATTAAAAAGCTATTTTTGTAAAAAAAATTAGTCACACTCGTAGAGAAAACGGGCGTATTCTGGATTCACGGCGGAACATCTCACCATCATCTCACTTGAAAACGCATTTCCAAGCAAGATGACAGATATAACAAATTCTGTGTAAGTGAACAGTGAATTATTAGATAAACAGATGCCAGAATAATGTAAAACGTTCTTCATGTATTGTGAAAACGATTATTGTTATACATTAATACAGTTTTGAAAACTATGTGTTGAAATTGTTTATTTAAAATGAGTGAGAACTTACGTGATGTTTATTTTGAGGTTATGTTAGCTAGTAATAGGGATTATGTAAGCGTTGTATTGTTTTAGCGTATAATTTTGTTATGTAACATTTATTGGTATGTAGGGAACTCCATAACAATAACCATGAAAGTTTATACGGGTTCTGTACAGGTCTTATAAGTGCGCCGTTACATTTATTGGCTCAATTAACCTAGGTTTATATTATTATGATAAAGGAATAAAGGTGAGGATAGTTGTTGACCTGTGGCGCAATAAGGTAACAGCGCTTTTTATATGGCAGCGATTAATTGAAAACATTACATTATAATAATAATAATAATATCTTGGGACAACTCACACACGGTCATCCGATCCCAAACTAGGCAGAGCCTATGCTATGGCAACCAGACAACTGATAAACATATTTCTAAATACATACATATTATAGACAAATTACACCCAGACACAGAACAAATGATCATGCTCATCACACAAAGATTTGTCCTGTGTGGGAATCGAACCCACGACCTCCGGTTTAGCAGTCAGGGTCACTAACCACTAGACCAACAGGCCAACATTAAATTTACCTTTGCTGCCATTTCTCGCATTTCTCGTATTACATTCTTCTGTGATATGTTTGATAGACTGTTGATTTTACAATCTATAGATTCCAGGCCAATCGATGATTAAGAAGAAAATGTGCCGATTGACCCGTAGTAAACCAGTAGAATCGGCCCCTGCGTTTCTTTGCTAGTGTAGAATAATTAATTGACATTTAATTATATGCTGCTTAATTTTTCAGTTTATAATGAATGATACAACTGGAAAAAGGGTCAGTGGATAAGAAACGGGGCACTATGAAAAAAAGACTTAGAAATATTTCACCATAATCCATCGCCTAATCAAGCCTTCGGGACCCGGTGGGATGTGGGAGTAGTAGGCTGGGGGAACACCACGGGACGCCTCAAGGGCATTGACCTTGAGCTCAGGTTCATTGACCTTGAATGGTCAAAAAAATGAAAGTCAAGATCCGCGATTTTCCAAAGGTCAGAATCACGAAAAAAAAACTTATTTTCAAAATCCTTGACGCCTTTATAAAAGGATCCCTTCGAAATCGTTTTTACGACAAACGGTTGGTCGGAGACAAAAATCACCAAGATGCTTTTAGGTGTTATATACGATAGAATCGAGAAAATAAACGATTTGCGAAAATATATTTTTTTGGCAAAAAATTTCTTTTTTCTGTGCCCCGTTAGGTACCTACACTCCAACCGGAAAAAGTATTTAGTACTAAGTCACTTTCCGCGGCCTGTAATGAATGTACCTACGAAATAATGGTACCTACCCTTGTTTCTACACACTCGATATTTCCAGAATCAGGCGCCATTATTTTTAGTCGTAACGATAAAAGTGACAAACGCCAAGAAAATCACATCAAAGCACACTTAAGTGTAACTATTTATGTAATGATTTGAATAATAATTGAACATTTTAATGTCTTCATTAAAATGTTACATCAAGATGCCATTAGGCTTTTGCTGTTACCTCATGGTATAGTGACTACATAAAGATGTTTAAAAATAAGGACGGTCACCAGTCTGCTTATGAATTTAAAAAAGTTGAAAAAGTTAAGCCGTTGGTCCCGCCTCTCATTTGTAGATCTTTGGCAGTCGTTACGGATTGTCAGAAGCCACAAAATCAGACTCCAGTCTTGCCAAGAAGTACCGTGTTACCCAGTTAATGGGTTGTGGAGGTCTGGTAGGCAGCCGCTCCACGTAAAATACTGGTGTTGAGCTGAATCCGGTTTGACTGGAAGCCGACCCCAATATAGTTGGGAAAAGGCTAGGCAGATAATGAGTAAAAGTAAGGTTTTCACTAGTTGATAATACAACAGTATCTGGTTTGTATAAAATAAATATTTTATTGGACGTTGTGTACCTAATAGGACAGACAATATAGTTAAAAGTTTTAAAATATTTATTTATGAGCAAAAAAATATTTCAAAAGGCTCTCTTCAATATATTGCAGAAATGGCATACAAGCTTGACAAGATGTCTCATAGGAGATTTCAGAATAGCTACTTTTAACGGAAAGTCGTTTTCATCATGAAAAGTTAAACTGTTTAGTGATGTGACATCAAATTGTCGGAACCATCAAAATTATCATAACTACACATATAATCAAGAAAGATCTTTGCTCTAATTGCAAAAGGAAACAAGTGTTTCTAAACTTAGTATCCACATGGTCTGAAATGTGTACTTTAGATAATTGAGTTCTCATGTATGTAAGATAAGTTGGGCTTTGTTGTGGGCGTACCTACCTACCTCTTAAGATATTGTGAAATGTATGCAAAGTGAAGCTAAAATTTAGGGCGCAGGGATTAGTACGATAAGACTGGTGTTACTTACGACAGAGATTCAAGTGGTCAGGTTAAAAATGTATGGAATAAATCACAGTATCTGATTGCACGATTGTTCGTAGAATGTTTCGTGCAGCTATTTATTTATTTTATTTTATTCAAGCAAAATGGCCGAAGCCAATTTCAAAACACTATTTAAACAAAATATATACAGCACAGTAGACTAAAAAAAAAGTTATATAAAAAAATTGGTTGTCTGTAAAGTCGGTTTACGGACGATAGTTTAACGTGACAACGTCATAACAAAACATTGATGAAATTATTGCATACTTTTATGAATAAAATTGAATCGTGCAGCGCTCTCGCTCTCGCTCTGATCGTACGTTACAATGAGCGTAACGTTACAATGAGTTATCCTTTTTCGTGCGTGCAGCCGGCGGCGTTCATCGATTTATTAGACGTTGTCACGTCAAAAAAACAGCCATCTTTCGCGGTTTTAGTTTTATTTATTAAATATAAATAAACTGACAAAATTTCATACATTTTGATAGTATCGTCTTCCATTCTTCTGCAAATGTATCAAAATCTGTTCAAGCGAGCATTACGAGCAGATCGCCGAGGTATGGGCGACTTAGAATGTGCTACTGCACGACATATAGGAAGCTCTCATGCTATAATTTCGAACTGGAGTGAAAAACTAATCATTATAAAAAGAATATTTATTTTAGGAATACGCAGCGGCGTGGCTCTGCTTCCCAATAGCAATGGCATTAAAAAGGGTCCAAGCTATCGGCGAGCAGGACTCCAGAGAAGGCTCTGGAGTCCTGCTCGCCGATAGCTTGAACCCTGCAGGCATCAGCCTGCGGATTTTATTTGTTAAGATACTATCTTCGGGACTCAGAAAACAGTAGCCTCTTTATTTCATCAACGTAAAACTGGTGGATGCCAAGCTTCACAGCTTGGTTCATCGCCGCAAGGTTGCTTGCTTGTCGGTCTTCGACAGAATGTACTTCGGGGAGAGTGTCCAGGAACTCCACGACCTCATCCCACCGGCCCCCTTATACCATTGGACGTCTAGACGCACTGCAAGTTACCATTCCTACCCTGTTGCTATTCCACCAATTCGCACTAAAAGTTTCCAAACGTCTTTTATAATGCACATAGCAAAGGAGTGGAACTCTCTGCCTGCGTCTGTGTTTCCGAACGCATACAACTTTAATCTCTTCAAAATTAGAGTGAACAAGCTTCTTCTGGGTAAACTCCCTCCATTGTCGACTTTGTCTCTGACACCTATGACCTAGACTAGAGTCAAGAGCAAACCCAAACCCAAATAAAATAAAAAATAACCAGGTCTAATCTATCTCTGTACTACATTTCATCCAAATCAACAGCCATTAATAAATAAAATCAGCCGTTAAGACGTGAAGTGGTAACAGTCAGACAGTAACATTCCCCTTTATAATATTAGTATGAGCGATCTGCAAGCCTCCCATTTAGTCTTTGAGCGGGAGTCAGGCTGGTGAATATCAGTGTTTGAGGGTGCCTGCTTGATCACTTTTGCCAAAGTTTTTAGGATTTCTGTGATGAGGCCCTAGAAAGGAACCTAACTGTTCCTCAATGACTGTTTCTCTCATTGTTGTTTGATGTACTATGGGATTTATGGGTGAGTTATTGACGGTGATGCGTTGCCGGCTAACGACTATTTAATTGATTCCAAGGGTTGCATACTGGTGGAGCCCATACATATTTAATTATTAGGTCAACTTTATGCGACTAAAAATCGATTGTGTGCTTTAGTTTATAAGTTTTATAAAAGCATTAACCTATAATATTTATGGGATTGCATGGAGCAATGTATGTATATGTCACCGGATAATTGCAAACTCTACTTTTATTCCTGTAGTACATTCCGTTCGACTTTAACGCGAGCGGGGCCGCGGGCAACAGCTAGTCCAATGATGTAGAATTAGAACACAAGTAAGAAAGTATAACTCCAACCTCCCATAATGGGAGCTACCTTGACGGATCAACAGCAGGGTGTGAATGTGGAGCTGGGTCGCAAACTAGA
>NDFZ01000087.1:0-10167 GCA_002192655.3 Mamestra configurata | reverse complement strand
CCAAGAACAGCACGTGCGGCGGCGGCGCGTGCGGCGACTGCTCCAGCGCCGCGAAGCTTATGCCAGCGCGGTGCAACGCCGTCAGCGCCTCGCGGTTCTTCACCGCGTCCAGCCCAAACATCACTGAGAACCGCTTCGCCAGCTCCTGAAAACACGGCCCCACATATTAACCTGCGTTCTTAATTTACCATCCACAAATGTAATGAAATTTAATACACAACTTTATCACTCAAATCCAGGCAAGGCAACTGCAGTCATTCTGAAATTAGCTTAATTTGCAGTACAATATAGCAAACCTTGAGCTCGACCATCTCGGGTAGCTGGCGGTGCGGCGTGGCGCCGGCGTGCTTGTGCAGCATCTCGGTGAACAGCGCCTGCATGGCCAGCTCCATGGTGAGCGCACAGTTCAGCTTGTTGATCTCGCGCGCCTTGCTCAGCGTGGCCTTGATGATGTCACCGTAGTCGTTGTAGCACTGCCGCAACACACGCATTTAAAAAAAATGTCAGGCTCATTCGCTGTAATGGGCAGATGACCGCCACGGTTCTGTTGATTTTTCTATTGTTGGTTGGAAAATGTACAGCGTAGACTGTGCCATCTCGTGTTGTAAATTCAAAATTTTTATCATACCTATATTACATGACAATTCTGCATATTTCCTATATTAAAAACTCGGGCTCATCCGCTACGTTGTTATTTCCATAGTGTTATGTCCTACAGTATTCTACTATGGGGAAAAGCTGCTGACAAACAAAACGTATTTGTCCTACAATTTTTTTTTTTCCAATAATACAACGAACTTCCAAATAAAAACACTGCAAAGTATAAAATAACTTTAAATTTCGGAAGTCGGTGTTTTTGCTTGTTTTTTGACACCGACTTCCGAAATTTACGTACGCGTGTGAACCCTTCACACGCGTACTACACAGCGTACCGGCGTGATGTTATGTTATGAACTGGTGAAAACAATAAACAGACATGCGATTTCAGCACTCCCAGGAGATTTGCTATCATTTATTTAAAGAGTTCCGTTGCCTACTTCCGAAATTCTTCATAAGATCTTCACCGAATTGCAATGGAACCAGTTTGGAAAAATACTCTTCCAAACAAAAAAATAATTATCCAAATCGGTTGACAATTGGCAAAAATTTCGCTGAACAAACATTTTTCCTGGGATCCCGACTTCAGATCCGGACTCATATCTTCCACCATCAGCTCAGCAATATGAGATGTTGATTACCAGGCACAATTATCTGAATTGCGTTAGAAAGAATATGAAAAACATTGTATGTGCCTTTAAATTTGAGGGTTGCCTCGATTTCCCTGGGATCCCCATCAAATTCTGACTTGGAAATGGGACCACCACAGGAGTATAGGCTTTTAAATAAAAAAAGAACCATCAAAATCCACCATAATTGACGGAATTATCGCATAACAGTGGCCGGGACTGTGAACTGATCCAGTCAGCAGTGCAAGAAGATCTGGACTATTTAGTTAAATGGACGCACGATAATGGTATTCTTATTAATTTAAATAAAACCCAATGTATGTTGATATCGTCTCCGTATAACCGTGTAACTAAGAATGCCTATATCTCAGAAAAGGGCCACTCGTATGAATGCCTTCATGATAACAAGGTGAACTGTCAGTGTGAGTGTGTTGAGCGCGTAGCGAACTACAAGTACCTAGGACTAACAATTGATGAAAGATTTACTTGGGGCGCACATGTAGACGCTGTGTGTGTACATGTGAGACACTGTGACTTCGCTCAGTACTAGGGAAACTGAATAATTTAAAATACATATATGTATAGTTAGTAAGCGAATACTGTACATTCTTTACCACGCACTCGCAGATGCAACAATAATTTACGGGTTGGTTGCTTATGGACTGACGTTTTCGGTACATTAAAACAAAATAAAAAATTGGAAATAAAACTGTTAAAATTACTATCAAACAAGGCAACTAAAGATAACATTAAAAAGGAGTACGAAAAATTATTTAAAATTTGTAGAATATTACACCCATACCCAAAATTAAAGATAATTATAATCTAAGGACACCACAATAAAAACGAACACAAAATTAAGAGAGTGTATAACCGGCAAACCCGTAAAGCAACGCAAAGAAACAAATATTTAGTCCCTAAGGTAAATAATTATTTTGGTCAAAGGACGCAGCGATGGCTAATTCCAACATTATTAAATGCCGCCTGCTTGGCAAGGCGACCTGAGCCCATCACCTATGCAAATTACAACTGAAGCAGTTTCTAAAAATGTCCTGCGTAAGCATTATTCAGGTTTATGTCCTTAGCGTAAGAACCTATTTATGTAGTGTGAGGCGGGCGCGGGCCGACCGGTCGCGCCGTGTTGTTGTGCGGCCTGCTTGTGTGCCTGCGCCGGGGACGATTGTGTGCTTGCGTGCGTCGCTCATGCTAGCCTGCTGGGCAAGGCGACCTGAGCCCATCATTAGATCATTGTATATTTAGGTTTATGTCCTTAGCGTAAGAACCTATTTATGTAGTGTGAGGCGGGCGCGGGCCGACCGGTCGCGCCGTGTTGTTGTGCGGCCTGCTTGTGTGCCTGCGCCGGGGACGATTGTGTGCTTGCGTGCGTCGCTCATGCTAGCCTGCTGGGCAAGGCGACCTGAGCCCATCATTAGATCATTGTATATTTAGGTTTATGTCCTTAGCGTAAGAACCTATTTATGTAGTGTGAGGCGGGCGCGGGCCGACCGGTCGCGCCGTGTTGTTGTGCGGCCTGCTTGTGTGCCTGCGCCGGGGACGATTGTGTGCTTGCGTGCGTCGCTCATGCTAGCCTGCTGGGCAAGGCGACCTGAGCCCATCATTAGATCATTGTATATTTAGGTTTATGTCCTTAGCGTAAGAACCTATTTATGTAGTGTGAGGCGGGCGCGGGCCGACCGGTCGCGCCGTGTTGTTGTGCGGCCTGCTTGTGTGCCTGCGCCGGGGACGATTGTGTGCTTGCGTGCGTCGCTCATGCTAGCCTGCTGGGCAAGGCGACCTGAGCCCATCATTAGATCATTGTATATTTAGGTTTATGTCCTTAGCGTAAGAACCTATTTATGTAGTGTGAGGCGGGCGCGGGCCGACCGGTCGCGCCGTGTTGTTGTGCGGCCTGCTTGTGTGCCTGCGCCGGGGACGATTGTGTGCTTGCGTGCGTCGCTCATGCTAGCCTGCTGGGCAAGGCGACCTGAGCCCATCATTAGATCATTGTATATTTAGGTTTATGTCCTTAGCGTAAGAACCTATTTATGTAGTGTGAGGCGGGCGCGGGCCGACCGGTCGCGCCGTGTTGTTGTGCGGCCTGCTTGTGTGCCTGCGCCGGGGACGATTGTGTGCTTGCGTGCGTCGCTCATGCTAGCCTGCTGGGCAAGGCGACCTGAGCCCATCATTAGATCATTGTATATTTAGGTTTATGTCCTTAGCGTAAGAACCTATTTATGTAGTGTGAGGCGGGCGCGGGCCGACCGGTCGCGCCGTGTTGTTGTGCGGCCTGCTTGTGTGCCTGCGCCGGGGACGATTGTGTGCTTGCGTGCGTCGCTCATGCTAGCCTGCTGGGCAAGGCGACCTGAGCCCATCATTAGATCATTGTATATTTAGGTTTATGTCCTTAGCGTAAGAACCTATTTATGTAGTGTGAGGCGGGCGCGGGCCGACCGGTCGCGCCGTGTTGTTGTGCGGCCTGCTTGTGTGCCTGCGCCGGGGACGATTGTGTGCTTGCGTGCGTCGCTCATGCTAGCCTGCTGGGCAAGGCGACCTGAGCCCATCATTAGATCATTGTATATTTAGGTTTATGTCCTTAGCGTAAGAACCTATTTATGTAGTGTGAGGCGGGCGCGGGCCGACCGGTCGCGCCGTGTTGTTGTGCGGCCTGCTTGTGTGCCTGCGCCGGGGACGATTGTGTGCTTGCGTGCGTCGCTCATGCTAGCCTGCTGGGCAAGGCGACCTGAGCCCATCATTAGATCATTGTATATTTAGGTTTATGTCCTTAGCGTAAGAACCTATTTATGTAGTGTGAGGCGGGCGCGGGCCGACCGGTCGCGCCGTGTTGTTGTGCGGCCTGCTTGTGTGCCTGCGCCGGGGACGATTGTGTGCTTGCGTGCGTCGCTCATGCTAGCCTGCTGGGCAAGGCGACCTGAGCCCATCATTAGATCATTGTATATTTAGGTTTATGTCCTTAGCGTAAGAACCTATTTATGTAGTGTGAGGCGGGCGCGGGCCGACCGGTCGCGCCGTGTTGTTGTGCGGCCTGCTTGTGTGCCTGCGCCGGGGACGATTGTGTGCTTGCGTGCGTCGCTCATGCTAGCCTGCTGGGCAAGGCGACCTGAGCCCATCATTAGATCATTGTATATTTAGGTTTATGTCCTTAGCGTAAGAACCTATTTATGTAGTGTGAGGCGGGCGCGGGCCGACCGGTCGCGCCGTGTTGTTGTGCGGCCTGCTTGTGTGCCTGCGCCGGGGACGATTGTGTGCTTGCGTGCGTCGCTCATGCTAGCCTGCTGGGCAAGGCGACCTGAGCCCATCATTAGATCATTGTATATTTAGGTTTATGTCCTTAGCGTAAGAACCTATTTATGTAGTGTGAGGCGGGCGCGGGCCGACCGGTCGCGCCGTGTTGTTGTGCGGCCTGCTTGTGTGCCTGCGCCGGGGACGATTGTGTGCTTGCGTGCGTCGCTCATGCTAGCCTGCTGGGCAAGGCGACCTGAGCCCATCATTAGATCATTGTATATTTAGGTTTATGTCCTTAGCGTAAGAACCTATTTATGTAGTGTGAGGCGGGCGCGGGCCGACCGGTCGCGCCGTGTTGTTGTGCGGCCTGCTTGTGTGCCTGCGCCGGGGACGATTGTGTGCTTGCGTGCGTCGCTCATGCTAGCCTGCTGGGCAAGGCGACCTGAGCCCATCATTAGATCATTGTATATTTAGGTTTATGTCCTTAGCGTAAGAACCTATTTATGTAGTGTGAGGCGGGCGCGGGCCGACCGGTCGCGCCGTGTTGTTGTGCGGCCTGCTTGTGTGCCTGCGCCGGGGACGATTGTGTGCTTGCGTGCGTCGCTCATGCTAGCCTGCTGGGCAAGGCGACCTGAGCCCATCATTAGATCATTGTATATTTAGGTTTATGTCCTTAGCGTAAGAACCTATTTATGTAGTGTGAGGCGGGCGCGGGCCGACCGGTCGCGCCGTGTTGTTGTGCGGCCTGCTTGTGTGCCTGCGCCGGGGACGATTGTGTGCTTGCGTGCGTCGCTCATGCTAGCCTGCTGGGCAAGGCGACCTGAGCCCATCATTAGATCATTGTATATTTAGGTTTATGTCCTTAGCGTAAGAACCTATTTATGTAGTGTGAGGCGGGCGCGGGCCGACCGGTCGCGCCGTGTTGTTGTGCGGCCTGCTTGTGTGCCTGCGCCGGGGACGATTGTGTGCTTGCGTGCGTCGCTCATGCTAGCCTGCTGGGCAAGGCGACCTGAGCCCATCATTAGATCATTGTATATTTAGGTTTATGTCCTTAGCGTAAGAACCTATTTATGTAGTGTGAGGCGGGCGCGGGCCGACCGGTCGCGCCGTGTTGTTGTGCGGCCTGCTTGTGTGCCTGCGCCGGGGACGATTGTGTGCTTGCGTGCGTCGCTCATGCTAGCCTGCTGGGCAAGGCGACCTGAGCCCATCATTAGATCATTGTATATTTAGGTTTATGTCCTTAGCGTAAGAACCTATTTATGTAGTGTGAGGCGGGCGCGGGCCGACCGGTCGCGCCGTGTTGTTGTGCGGCCTGCTTGTGTGCCTGCGCCGGGGACGATTGTGTGCTTGCGTGCGTCGCTCATGCTAGCCTGCTGGGCAAGGCGACCTGAGCCCATCATTAGATCATTGTATATTTAGGTTTATGTCCTTAGCGTAAGAACCTATTTATGTAGTGTGAGGCGGGCGCGGGCCGACCGGTCGCGCCGTGTTGTTGTGCGGCCTGCTTGTGTGCCTGCGCCGGGGACGATTGTGTGCTTGCGTGCGTCGCTCATGCTAGCCTGCTGGGCAAGGCGACCTGAGCCCATCATTAGATCATTGTATATTTAGGTTTATGTCCTTAGCGTAAGAACCTATTTATGTAGTGTGAGGCGGGCGCGGGCCGACCGGTCGCGCCGTGTTGTTGTGCGGCCTGCTTGTGTGCCTGCGCCGGGGACGATTGTGTGCTTGCGTGCGTCGCTCATGCTAGCCTGCTGGGCAAGGCGACCTGAGCCCATCATTAGATCATTGTATATTTAGGTTTATGTCCTTAGCGTAAGAACCTATTTATGTAGTGTGAGGCGGGCGCGGGCCGACCGGTCGCGCCGTGTTGTTGTGCGGCCTGCTTGTGTGCCTGCGCCGGGGACGATTGTGTGCTTGCGTGCGTCGCTCATGCTAGCCTGCTGGGCAAGGCGACCTGAGCCCATCATTAGATCATTGTATATTTAGGTTTATGTCCTTAGCGTAAGAACCTATTTATGTAGTGTGAGGCGGGCGCGGGCCGACCGGTCGCGCCGTGTTGTTGTGCGGCCTGCTTGTGTGCCTGCGCCGGGGACGATTGTGTGCTTGCGTGCGTCGCTCATGCTAGCCTGCTGGGCAAGGCGACCTGAGCCCATCATTAGATCATTGTATATTTAGGTTTATGTCCTTAGCGTAAGAACCTATTTATGTAGTGTGAGGCGGGCGCGGGCCGACCGGTCGCGCCGTGTTGTTGTGCGGCCTGCTTGTGTGCCTGCGCCGGGGACGATTGTGTGCTTGCGTGCGTCGCTCATGCTAGCCTGCTGGGCAAGGCGACCTGAGCCCATCATTAGATCATTGTATATTTAGGTTTATGTCCTTAGCGTAAGAACCTATTTATGTAGTGTGAGGCGGGCGCGGGCCGACCGGTCGCGCCGTGTTGTTGTGCGGCCTGCTTGTGTGCCTGCGCCGGGGACGATTGTGTGCTTGCGTGCGTCGCTCATGCTAGCCTGCTGGGCAAGGCGACCTGAGCCCATCATTAGATCATTGTATATTTAGGTTTATGTCCTTAGCGTAAGAACCTATTTATGTAGTGTGAGGCGGGCGCGGGCCGACCGGTCGCGCCGTGTTGTTGTGCGGCCTGCTTGTGTGCCTGCGCCGGGGACGATTGTGTGCTTGCGTGCGTCGCTCATGCTAGCCTGCTGGGCAAGGCGACCTGAGCCCATCATTAGATCATTGTATATTTAGGTTTATGTCCTTAGCGTAAGAACCTATTTATGTAGTGTGAGGCGGGCGCGGGCCGACCGGTCGCGCCGTGTTGTTGTGCGGCCTGCTTGTGTGCCTGCGCCGGGGACGATTGTGTGCTTGCGTGCGTCGCTCATGCTAGCCTGCTGGGCAAGGCGACCTGAGCCCATCATTAGATCATTGTATATTTAGGTTTATGTCCTTAGCGTAAGAACCTATTTATGTAGTGTGAGGCGGGCGCGGGCCGACCGGTCGCGCCGTGTTGTTGTGCGGCCTGCTTGTGTGCCTGCGCCGGGGACGATTGTGTGCTTGCGTGCGTCGCTCATGCTAGCCTGCTGGGCAAGGCGACCTGAGCCCATCATTAGATCATTGTATATTTAGGTTTATGTCCTTAGCGTAAGAACCTATTTATGTAGTGTGAGGCGGGCGCGGGCCGACCGGTCGCGCCGTGTTGTTGTGCGGCCTGCTTGTGTGCCTGCGCCGGGGACGATTGTGTGCTTGCGTGCGTCGCTCATGCTAGCCTGCTGGGCAAGGCGACCTGAGCCCATCATTAGATCATTGTATATTTAGGTTTATGTCCTTAGCGTAAGAACCTATTTATGTAGTGTGAGGCGGGCGCGGGCCGACCGGTCGCGCCGTGTTGTTGTGCGGCCTGCTTGTGTGCCTGCGCCGGGGACGATTGTGTGCTTGCGTGCGTCGCTCATGCTAGCCTGCTGGGCAAGGCGACCTGAGCCCATCATTAGATCATTGTATATTTAGGTTTATGTCCTTAGCGTAAGAACCTATTTATGTAGTGTGAGGCGGGCGCGGGCCGACCGGTCGCGCCGTGTTGTTGTGCGGCCTGCTTGTGTGCCTGCGCCGGGGACGATTGTGTGCTTGNTTACTAAGGTAAAATACGCCGTCGGTGTGTCATCTAGTGCGAAACGAGTGCGGAGCAACTGGCTTACCGGCGTCGGATAGTTCGGACAGACAGCCCCGCGCACGCACACCGCGTGACATGCAACACAATACACCACACCGTTATCGCATCGCCCTCACAACGCGCACAAGCGCTGCGACACTAGCGGCGTGATGCGGGGCACCACGCCGCGGCGCTCGCGACATAGCGACACGAGCGACGCGTGCGCGACACGTGCGCGACACGTGCGCGACACGTGCGCGACACGTGCGCGACACTGACGCGGCACCGTCGCTTCTCTTACGACCGACTCGTGGACGTCACGTTAATAATGCATATTTTTTCTCTACTTCACGAACAGCACAAGTGTATAGTGTAATACAACGCGGTAGAATTTATTTATGTTCCGCGTTGCATGCAGATCAAATAGTCGCGAGCTACATCAATTGCTACGTAATATAATACAATTTTAAAATTAATTGTTTTAAGTACTTTATAACTTGCTTACGCTATATATTATTGAGGTAGCAACTGACAAGGCTCGTCGTAATACAAACGGCCATTTAATATTGATACCCGGAAAGTGCACCACACCGGTAAAACTACTGTACTAATGAATACAAAAACCCAATTTTGAAAAAAAGAAAACCCAGAAGTGCACGAGCCTCATTATCAACACAAATTATCACCCATCCTTGACCTCTGTTCACAAAATTACACTTATTTTTAATACGAACTTTCGTTCGAATTAATACGAAACTCCATTAAATAAAATACATATTTGTAAAATAACCTCTGCTGTTAAACCACCAATGTAAAATAATGCTCTACGATTCAATTACCTGAACCTTAAATTGAATAAACGAAATATGACATGACATTCTCTCCAGAGTGTAAAATATTAGGTTATTTTTCGGCGTTCGAACGTTGCGAGTGCAGTCGAGCGCACGCCGCCGGTGCAGCGGTGGTGAGACTAGCCTCTATATCTACTGTTACCTATGATTACAAAACGTATAGTACGGAGTTTCAATTAAATAATAAGAGGACAGCTGTTCTTATTATCACTGATTTGCTTGACTTGGCGTTTATTTTAAGTGCATACAGTAGGCCTGTTGAAGGTAATTAAAATAAATGCCAAGTCAATTGACGTAACTTCAACCCTCTCGTTTTAAATGTTATTTCATCCGTCAGGTAAGCTACTCGTAAGAAAAGGCTCTAGACGAGGTGCCATTCTATCAGCGAATGCTACTGTTCAAATGTCAACATTATAAGCAAAGTAAACAGTAAAGTATAAGGGACTGATCACTTGACATTTCGATTTTATCAATCCCATACATTTTTGACGTTTTTTCAATAGCCTTCGCCGCACTACCGCTGAATGAATGTCACTTATGTAGTAGGGCCTCAGCCCCTCAGGACACCGATATATAATACAGAATGAATTGAAGGTCAACCAAAACAATTGCAATTTCTAACTTCTAGCAGATTATTACTTTTTTTACACAGCCCATCATAAGGCACTCGGTAACTGTCTTTGGCACAAGCCGAAGACACTTTATTTAGAAATTACATTGTATCACGGAGAATACAAAAATAAATTGTATCAGCAAACTTCGCTGATGGGCAGGTTTCTAGATAGGGTAAAACAAAATAAGATTTTAGACGTCATTAGATAGTTACATGATTCCCTTCTAGTATGTGAGGTTTAACCAGATGGTGAAATTGTATTTAGTGTGTGTGTGTGTGTGTGTGTGGTGGGCTTACCGTAGTTGTGGTGCACGAAGACGAACTCCTGGATGAAGGCGTTGAGCATGTCGCAGAGCGCGGCGTCGGGCTCGAACACCAGCTGGCGCATGTCGGGCTCGCCCGGGTGGTGCAGCGCGCACAGGTGCTCCGCGAACAGGATCAGCAGGTCGCACAGCGACGTGTAGGCCTGCGCACAATGCTACGTCACAACCTGCTCTCTACCCCCGCCAAGCGGTGCGATACCGAGGCGCGGGCCGCGCTACGGGACAGCCGCGCGCCTCGACTCATGTTATACAAATAACAAAACCGACTACC
>NDFZ01000086.1:0-10167 GCA_002192655.3 Mamestra configurata | reverse complement strand
CGATTTGGGTAGTTTTTGGAAGAGTACTTTCTCGGAGTGGTCCCAGTTTAATTTGATGAAGATCTGATGAAGAACTTCGGAGATAGGCAACGGAACTCCTCAATCAATGATAGCAAATGGACTGGGATTGCTAAAATCTCATGTCTGTGTATGGTTTACATAACTTAACATCACGCCGGTACACTGTGAAGGGGTAAGCACATGTGACTTAAAAATTGGAAAAAAAAAACTTTTTACAAAAAAATACAACCGACTTCCGAAATTGAACTTATTTTACACTTTGTATTTTTATGTAGAAGTCGGTAGTATTTTTTTGTAAAAAGTTTTTTACCATAGCCTTTCAGATAATTGTGGTTCGTGACCGAGAATATAGCAGTTCATATGTTTAGAGCATCTGTCTTCAAAATCAATCTGCAATAACTAATCCCAGTCAACTACAAGAGACAGGTCTTCTTGGTTTTTCATCTGAATAAAGCTTGCGTATCTAATCTTCTTCTCTTGTGTCAACAACAGCTAAGATAAGACGTGATGTTATGGGGTTGAATACACGAAAGCACTTTCTGTACTTTAAAGGAGATTTCTTGGGAACTCTTCACTAATTACTGCGATTTTTGTAGCTGTATAAGGTAACTTCTGAAGGTTCTGATCCGATTCAGGCGCACTCTCGATGAGTGTAGGTGTAGGCAACTTTTTTCACGTTTCTTTTGATTAGACCTAGGGAGTGAATTCGCGGGAAAAGCTAGTACGATTATATATTTCCCTCAACATATTATAATGATGTAACACGTCCAGTCGTCCACTACAACCTGGGTGGGACACGATCACATCGTCGGCGTTCGGTTGCAGTTCGTGATGCATCGGGCACGCGCCATCCTCGTGCTGTCTCGCTCTAGCACGAGCTGTGACCCACTCCGGAATATTAATACAATTGATTATTTATTATTAGTGCTGACAGGCGTCTATGGTAGTTTTGTTTGTTAAGGGCTTCAAAGGTCTATAAATAGTCTTCAATATGTGAAATAAAAAAAAAAAACCTGTTCGTCGGTAAGCGCATCACTGAGAACGGCTGGACCGATTTGGTATTCGTTTTTTAATAGTAAGGTTCTTAAGGAAATGAAAAACTGTAATGTTGGTCGAAAAAATCGGGAAAAGATATGGAAAAAACGTCTATCGGATCAGCCAGCATAACATAAAGTCGATTATCATAATTAATCAGTACCTGGATGACCGGTTTTTTAGATCGATTTATCGCCCCCGAAACCCATAATAAATTTCATGAAAATCGTTGGAGTCGTTCCAGAGATTCAGATTACACATATACATATATACAATATACAAGAATGGCTTGTTTAAAGGTATTAGATAAATGTTTATTTGTAAGAAAATACATAAAAATCACAAGGAAAGATCTTACATCCTAAAAGTAATTGTATTCTGCAAATTTTTAACTTATATATAAATATGTCATTCTTATAATTGTGTTACTAAAATTAATATTATAACAATTATTATAAAATCAATTATTCATATTCATTAATCATTAACATTACTTTTTAAGTTCTATAAATTCCTTAATGTTATAGAAACAACTATTTGTAGCCACTCTGTCATTTTTTTTTTTAAATAAAGTACCCTGCAAAAATTTCAATTCATTTTGAATGTTATTATAAACCAGTATACATATATTAAATACATTCTTTTATAAATATCTTTATGACACTTTATGGGTGATACCATAGGTTGTGAAAGTTAGCCCTTTTTTTATCTTGGTAGAACCTCACTACGTTGCTTAAAGTAAGTAATGCATGTAATTCTTGGTAAAAATAGGCAAAAAAAGGGGGTATCTCTTAAATATGTCACCGGAAAATGGCAAACGCCGTAAGATTGTTAAATATCGNTATAATAAACCTAAAACAAACTAAAATATTCCGCGTCGTTATGGTAATCAATATATATGTCACCGGAAAATGGCAAACGCCGTTAGATTGTAAAATATCGCGTGAAATTGTAAACTATTATTTTTAAATAAGACACGGATATATTGGGAGCTATTGAATTTGGATGGGATTTGTTGTATACAAAACTATTTTTTCATAAAATATCGAAAAATTATAATCTAATCAAAATTTATTACAATCTTACGGAGTCTGCAATTTTCCGGTGACATATACATACCTACAAAATTTAGTTTAGTTTAAAAAATTACATTTTTGAAAGAGAGGTTTACAACTATTAAAAGAACCATGCCTTGTTAATAACCCGGACGCAACGTTTTTGAAGTTTGAAAACTCCGTCTGAGTCTGTTGAGTTGCCCCACATTATTAGTCCATAGCTTAGGACACACAGCCATGATAAGCTGATAGAGCAGCTCTACAGATACATTTTGTCTTAACTTTTTCAACGCAAACACAAACCTGTCAAGTCTCTGACAAATATGTTCCACATGGCATTTCCAATTTAGATTTTTATCTACATTTAGTACATAATTTTTATTCATCCACTTGTTTTACTTTTTTGTCTTTACAAATAAATGTCTAAAGCTAATTGTTTTGCATTTCAGATTCTTGTATCTGCCTGTGTTGTGGCGACTGGCGACATCTTTAGGTTATGGGTTTTGATGCGGTTTTCCCTATCATTTAGGAAAAACTTGGGTACAGAACACTTTGTGGAATTACTTAATCCCAGACAGATTAAGTTGTTTCCAACTGGGTCAGAAAACTCAAATGGTTGACACCATCAAAAATTTTCGCCAAATCCAAAATTCATCATCCGTTCTTGTTACATGTTTATCAAAAAATCTGCTCCACACGCAGCGTTACGAAATAGAATATGACGTAAAATAATAAGAGTATGTCTCGCAACCTCTAAACACTGCGCTGAGCAATATATCATAACTTAATTAACGCCTCCAATTAACATGTGGCAGTGCTGTATGGAAATTGGACATTTAGAAAAACGTCTTGAATTTTGGGCCATTCTATTGTGGTAATTAAAGTTGGTACAGTCATTTGTTTGTAGAGTGCTTTGTCAGGCTCAACTTCTTCTTATAATTTGCTCTTTATCTTGTTAGGCTACCCCATTCAAATGACTTATCTATCTACCTATGCCAATGGACACATAGAGCCAGTAGGTAATTTTTGAATTATATACATAATTTGAGTTTGACTTTTATATAGGCTAGGCTAATTATGATTCAGAGGAAAAAACTAAATCAAGGGTTATAAGTACTAACTAGGTAGCTCTGGGTTTGTAGCACCTATCAGAGAAAATGAGATTACAATGCCGGCCAAAACATACCTATTAGTTTTGCAAATTTACTATTATTTCCATTATAATTTCTGTCCTTTTCTCTTCAGCATATGCATGCAAGCTACTTCTGCTTCTGTTTAATGAATACATACTTATTTCCCCAAAATTTCCCATCTCATCATTATCATAATTTCAGCCAAAAGACGTCCACTGCTGAACATAGATTCCCACCAAGTGTCACCACATCTCGTGGTCCTGTGCGTCTCGCACCCAGCGGATTCCCTCGGCTTTCACCAGGTCATCGATCCACCTTGTGGGAGGCCTTCCCACACTTCATCATTATTAACTACTTTTTAGTTATTTTGTCAACTCCCTGAAACAATAGTTTCCTACAGCAGCATGTAATATGTCCTCGGCAACTCCTCTCCATTTCACGCGCCAGTCGCGACCCACTTGCCCAAGATTTAGATTCTAATGCTTATTTACTTAACTCTTTATGTATTACGCAATGTACCCTTAAATTAGCTACTGACGCCATTTTATATGAAATACTTACGCGTTATGCGTAGTTGAATTTATTGGTTTTAAACTTTTACACCTATTTAAGAAATTTTATGTTACAGCGTATATGTTACAGCTTATATGTTACAGTTGGTAATTTATTAATAAAAGTTGTGTTTCTTGCTCGTAAAACAATTACGATACCTGTTTTTTTTTTTAATTTTAAAGTAAACAAACAGGTATAGTAATTATGCCATATTTAGTTCCTGTCGTAAGCTGTTCTTTTATGCATATTACTTGTACAAAATAATTTCGATGTTTCACATCTGCTAGGCGTCCCGTGACGGCTCACAATTTTTTTTATCAATAACATATAAAGACATTAAGAACTTATTTTTCAAAAAAATAGGAATTAAGAATAGTTTACTGAAAAATATTCATAGACACATTATTTTACGTAAACCACGTAGCAACACCCAGTTTCGTAGCAAACGGCTACGAATTTCGTAGCGCTCTAATTCGGGAATGAAATAGCAAATATGCATTTCCTGGATGAGAAACATTTTTATTTTTGTTTTATTTTTCTGTAGTTTCTTCTGTTTTCTACTTTATGTAGGTAATTCAATTCACAGGCGTGTAGGTACTATTCAAAGTAAGATTCATACAATGGTATAATAGGTTATATTAGTTATATATAGAGGTTCCTATCAACTCAAAAACTGTATTTCTCAGTGATAAAAAGAAGTGTAGCTGTACAAACAAACATAAAACTTTAAAATTGTTTACCTAACACTAAAATCGTTTTTCTTCAAATGGATTCATCTTGAAATTCTACAAAATCAATAAGGACAGAATCGTGAGTAAAGCAGATACTAATATAAACGAGAGAGGAGAACTATAATAATATTCATGTAAACAACCTGTAACAGAATTAACGCAATACTCCTTAAAAGAGGTCATTGTACTCATCATTATGAACAACTTTCACTATGGGAGCAACACTGAAATCGGAAAAAAAATCAACTTCCTCTTGCATTTATGTGCGTATGACTTGACAAAATGTTCTGAACAGCCGATTTATTTTTTGGTCTTATAGTTAAAGTTGTTCATAATGATGATTACAATGACCCCTTAAGCGGAGTTTATTCTATTACACCTCAAACTGTATTTCTCTGAAATAAAAAGAAGTATAGATTCCCTGTAGAAACAAATAAATAAACATTAAACATAACTAACGTAATTACGTAACGTAACGTAACGTAAAATTTCATGAAAATCTTCAAAACCAATGTTAAGAATCGTGTAGAAATATTTTATATTCATGTACATAAACCTATGTCCGTTGGACCATAAACAATCATATTTCAAACCATTTTACAACCTAATACGTTAATGATTAACTCCACCATCCTTAGTTATAATAAATTAAAAATTCTATTCACACTCGAGTTTCTATTACGACTATTAGAGACTAGATGTGATACATCGAACGTTGACTTCTATTATAATTATAAAACAATAATAAATTTAAAACCAACTTACCTAAAAACTCTTATGTCTCAAAAAATAAGACTGAAATTCGTATGGCAATCGTTTTCGCGTCCGCAAAAAAGAGGTTTGTAGTCCCTGATAAAAAAAAAGTTGAAAACAAAGGCGGTAGGTACGCACCTTTTTGGTCGCGATGGCTAAGATAAGATNCCACATCTCGTGGTCCTGTGCGTCTCGCACCCAGCGGATTCCCTCGGCTTTCACCAGGTCATCGATCCACCTTGTGGGAGGCCTTCCCACACTTCATCTTTATTAACTACTTTTTAGTTATTTTGTCAACTCCCCGAAACAATAGTTTCCCTACAGCAGCATGTAACATGTCCTCGGCAACTCCTCTCCATTTCACGCGCCAGTCGCGACCCACTTGCCCAAGATTTAGATTCTAATGCTTATTTACTTAACTCTTTATGTATTACGCAATGTACCCTTAAATTAGCTACTGACGCCATTTTATATGAAATACTTACGCGTTATGCGTAGTTGAATTTATTGGTTTTTAACTTTTACACCTATTTAAGAAATTTTATGTTACAGCGTATATGTTACAGCTTATATGTTACAGTTGGTAATTTATTAATAAAAGTTGTGTTTCTTGCTCGTAAAACAATTACGATACCTACCTGTTTTTTTTTTAATTTTAAAGTAAACAAACAGGTATAGTAATTATGCCATATTTAGTTCCTGTCGTAAGCTGTTCTTTTATGCATATTACTTGTACAAAATAATTTCGATGTTTCACATCTGCTAGGCGTCCCGTGACGGCTCACAATTTTTTTTATCAATAACATATAAAGACATTAAGAACTTATTTTTCAAAAAAATAGGAATTAAGAATAGTTTACTGAAAAATATTCATAGACACATTATTTTACGTAAACCACGTAGCAACACCCAGTTTCGTAGCAAACGGCTACGAATTTCGTAGCGCTCTAATTCGGGAATGAAATAGCAAATATGCATTTCCTGGATGAGAAACATTTTTATTTTTGTTTTATTTTTCTGTAGTTTCTTCTGTTTTCTACTTTATGTAGGTAATTCAATTCACAGGCGTGTAGGTACTATTCAAAGTAAGATTCATACAATGGTATAATAGGTTATATTAGTTATATATAGAGGTTCCTATCAACTCAAAAACTGTATTTCTCAGTGATAAAAAGAAGTGTAGCTGTACAAACAAACATAAAACTTTAAAATTGTTTACCTAACACTAAAATCGTTTTTCTTCAAATGGATTCATCTTGAAATTCTACAAAACCAATAAGGACAGAATCGTGAGTAAAGCAGATACTAATATAAACGAGAGAGGAGAACTATAATAATATTCATGTAAACAACCTGTAACAGAATTAACGCAATACTCCTTAAAAGAGGTCATTGTACTCATCATTATGAACAACTTTCACTATGGGAGCAACACTGAAATCGGAAAAAAAATCAACTTCCTCTTGCATTTATGTGCGTATGACTTGACAAAATGTTCTGAACAGCCGATTTATTTTGTGGTCTTATAGTTAAAGTTGTTCATAATGATGATTACAATTACCCCTTAAGCGTAGTTTATTCTATTACACCTCAAACTGTATTTCTCTGAAATAAAAAGAAGTATAGATTCCCTGTAGAAACAAATAAATAAACATTAAACATAACTAACGTAATTACGTAACGTAACGTAACGTAAAATTTCATGAAAATCTTCAAAACCAATGTTAAGAATCGTGTAGAAATATTTTATATTCATGTACATAAACCTATGTCCGTTGGACCATTAACCATCATATTTCAAACCATTTTACAACCTAATACGTTAATGATTAACTCCACCATCCTTAGTTATAATAAATTAAAAATTCTATTCACACTCGAGTTTCTATTACGACTATTAGAGACTAGATGTGATACATCGAACGTTGACTTCTATTATAATTATAAAACAATAATAAATTTAAAACCAACTTACCTAAAAACTCTTATGTCTCAAAAAATAAGACTGAAATTCGTATGGCAATCGTTTTCGCGTCCGCAAAAAAGAGGTTTGTAGTCCCTGATAAAAAAAAAGTTGAAAACAAAGGCGGTAGGTACGCACCTTTTTGGTCGCGATGGCTAAGATAAGATGGCGGGTGACAAATATGTATGTCTGTGTCAGATTTATAGAGCATCTCTTTATGATTGCAAGTGGGTATTTGTAGAGCGGGAGCTGGGTAAATAAATAAGATTCTCTTATTTCAGTATTTGCTAAAACATAACATCAGGCCTATTTTGCGTAGTCTGAGACAGAAATGTATCTTTCTATACTTGGCATATAGATCCAGATTTCAACAGAAACCCAATAACAATTTTCCTACCAAAGAGTCGAACCCAGGATCAAGAAATCGCTTACAATACTTGTGAAGGAAATGGTGCTGGTTAAGTCTCTCATACAGTTATGTCAGACAGTGAGGCTTACCGATTTAACTGACCTTCACTGAATACTGGTAAAGACCAAGCCTGTCGAATATGAATGCCGCGTAACTGCAGCTTTCACATGAGTTCGGTTCCGAGGGTCCGAAAATCATCATCATCATACCAGCCAACAGACGTCCACTGCTGGACATAGGCCTCCCCCTAGGGGAAGTTGCCATAATCACCACGCTTGGCAGGCGGGTTAGTGATCGCAGTGTAGCTGTTGCAATGCACAGCAGCACAGAGAATACTGCTGCCCATTCTCTGGTGAGTTCCTTAGTCGTCGAATAAATAAATATAAAGTACTTTACCGAAAATATATCTTAATATATTTATTTCTTGTGCACGTGTGTATGAATTCCTCCTAAACGGCTGGACCGATGTTGGTGAATTTTTTTGTGTGTGTTTAAGGGGATTCGAGAATGGTTTAGAATCACAATTGGACCCGGTAGGTGGCGCTGCAATCGATTTCTATAATTTTTTGTCAGACACAAAGCAAACGTTCGGACAGGACAACGTCTGTCGGGACCACTAGTATATTATATATATTTTTATTTATTAGCAATTTTTAATTTTCATCTTATGCTAAGGTGATCCGAACCCCTAACCACCCTAACTAATGGCCGTTTTAACTCCTAGATTCTTCGAGAATAACTGTAGACTCCCAAAATATTTTTGTTTGTAGCGATCGGCTTTTAATCGGCCCCGTAGAGGTTAATGGTGTCGCTGACCGCTTCAAAATATAAAATCAAAATCATAGCCACCATACCAAAACCCAAGCCAGACTCCCGGTCCACCACTTAGTATGCCAAACTCATACGCAGCTCAGCTACTGTTTCCACGAAGGCGCACCGAATAATGCCGAGCGTTGCCGAGATGCATCGACATTTGCATGACATTGCCATGTCTAACGCATCTTCGTCGCCGAGATATGTAACAGACGTGAGCTTTATTTGCGAAATATTTAGGTGAACCGCGCGTTTTCGCAATTTTTTTTTTGTTATTCATTCAGGGTTTTAAGAAGAAAGGACGCCGACTGTGACAAATTCTCTCGTGATAATAAAAAATNGCCGAGATATGTAACAGACGTGAGCTTTATTTGCGAAATATTTAGGTGAACCGCGCGTTTTCGCATTTTTTTTTTGTTATTCATTCAGGGTTTTAAGAAGAAAGGACGCCGACTGTGACAAATTCTCTCGTGATAATAAAAATAAGAGTTTATTGGTCTTGAGTTCGAGGACGATAAGGAATTCTTAAAGACCAAAGACGTATGAAGGGTGCTCCGAATTTATTATTAGAAACTTTTTTAAAGTTTACACGATGGACATTATCGTGTTTACAAAGAGAGATCAATACAGTACTATCCCTTTTACATCATTGGAATTGGATGCCATTAACACGTCATAGTAGGTCGGCTGGCCAAATTGCCACAGCGACTGAGTCTAGTGGAGGTCCTTCAAAATCACTTTGAATATAGGCCTTACATCACTTTGAATATTAATTAGATGATGATTTATCTGTTTCATATTCCAGTAGAATAGAATATAAGTACTAAATAATAACAGTCGTACAGGTCGATCTTCAAGGTTAAGCAACGCTTGCCGGGATTGGTCTGTGGATGGGTGACCATCTTAACATACCGAGACTCATCTGTGCCTCGGAAAGCACGTTAAGCCGTTGGTCCCGGCTGTCATTTGTAGATCTTTGGCAGTCGTTACAGATAGTCAGAAGCCAGAAAATCTCACACCAGTCTTGCCAAGGAGTACCGTGTTACCCAGTTAATGGGTTGTGGAGGTCTGTTTAGGCAGCAGCTCCAAGTAAAATACTGGTATAAAGCTGAATACGGTTTGACTGGAAGCCGACGAGAATAGAAGTAGTATAAACAAAAACACATGTCCAAGACAAGTTCTAAAGTCTAACACAGTGACACTCAACTTCAAAACATGTTAAAACGATAGTTTTTGGGTTCGATACTGGATGTGGAGAGCATTTATCTAAAGGTGTGGACGAACGTTTTAGTCATTATCGCGCAGACGCAGCCGGGAATGTCGCTATTATCGTGCGCACGCGCCGCTACTGCAGACCATAGAGCTGTATAGAAGTGACAAGAATGAAAGACATCGTCGTTTTTCAAAATATAGTCATCACTGGAGACTGCAGGGAGAGACTAGTGGAAATGTACTTCAGGATGGGTTAAAAATAAACCGTGAGAATCCAATTTGAATCCAATATAAAATTTGGTAACGAAGATAGATAGGAGAGAAGGTTTGAGTTCATCTATGGAAATCTATAATAGCAGAGGAAGTACATTAAAAAACGTTGAACGGAATGTCAGAAATAATATAGCTTGTAATCCCCTTGAGCCGCGTATCCACTTGGCAACATTTGACGCGCGACATGATGTACAACATGTTGCTCATCATGTTTAAC
>NDFZ01000084.1:0-10165 GCA_002192655.3 Mamestra configurata | reverse complement strand
CACATGATTACAATATTATCATTGCAATAATTTATTCAAATTTTTCAGTCAAGATTAGCAAGTATGTGTTTTTATAGTCTAAGTATGTCTCATTTCCAATTTCATAGTTTCTTACATCTAATAATGTTTTATAAATATAGTCTAAAATCATTGAATTACATGTCAACATCTATTTAAATACTCTGTCTTCATTAAAATGAAAATATTAAAATGTTTACAAAACTAAAACAGCTCATATAATACAATAATTATCGTTTACAGCGCAATATTGATCATAAAATAAATTTCATATAGGTAAACATTAACATTATTATGCAGGAGTAAGACTTGAGAGGATCTTCTTGCCGAGGATACTGGAAGCGGTGTTCAAGATTACCATAGCAAGCTGAGTCTTGTCTCCGGGCTGGGTGAGAAACGTGGCCGCTCGCTGGTAATCGTCCAAACCCATTCCAGCTAGGTAGTCATAAACAATGTCAAACAACTCAGACAGTTTGTTCTTTATGTCCTCCCAGATACTCCTCATGGAAACAGCTATTAACAAAAAGNAGATAATCGTGGAATAACGGTCATTGACCCACCTACAATTATTGACATTTTTAATTTGAAAAACGGAATTAATGACACAAAGCTGTCCCGAATCATCATCTCTCGTGATCCTTAACATTGTCTAATAATGAAAAACGATTCATATTTAATTGTTCAGGTACCTATGAACAGTTATTAGGGAAAGGTCAATATACTTTATTCCACATTTATCTGGCGCCTACTATAGTCGCTGCGCAGCAGTAGTAAATTTATGTGACAGCGCTCAATATGAACCGACCTTCACAGACGTCATTAAGTTTGAATCAACCTACATATACTTACTGGTTTCTGTACCTATTTGACCATTTCTCGTATTCATTGTTTAGCGGGGGAAATTCAAAACATTCAAATACATTACAAAGAATCTTTTTCAAATTAAAACTGTATTTTTTTAAACTTTAAGGCACCGTTTATTATCTTTCACTTAAATTAATGCAATATAACAATGATACATACACTTAAGACATCTATTACTAAATGATTATAAATTGCTTACAAAATACAATGCTTATACAAAACTATCCCTAATTTACCTATTTATAAATAATCATAGTTATACAATTAATCATCTTCACATTATTCATATTAATAAATGACCTGCCATTATCATATTATGCATTTATGTGATACGTAAGTACTTAATTCCTAATAAGTCAAGCTGTATTATAATTTATTGTTATCACGATCCACATGATTACAATATTATCATTGCAATAATTTATTCAAATTTTTCAGTCAAGATTAGCAAGTGTGTTGTTATAGTCTAAGTATGTCTCATTTCCAATGTCATAGTTTCTTACATCTAATAATGTTTTAAAAATATAGTCTAAAATCATTGAATTACATGTCAACATTTATTTAAATACTCTGTCTTCATTAAAATGAAAATATTAAAATGTTTACAAAACTAAAACAGCTCATATAATACAATAATTATCGTTTACAGCGCAATATTGATCATAAAATAAATTTCATATAGGTAAACATTAACATTATTATGCAGGAGTAAGACTTGAGAGGATCTTCTTGCCGAGGATACTGGAAGCGGTGTTCAAGATTACCATAGCAAGCTGAGTCTTGTCTCCGGGCTGGGTGAGAAACGTGGCCGCTCGCTGGTAATCGTCCAAACCCATTCCAGCTAGGTAGTCATAAACAATGTCAAACAACTCTGACAGTTTGTTCTTTATGTCCTCCCAGATACTCCTCATGGAAACAGCTATTAACAAAAAGAAAAATGTTTTAGAATTTTTGGAGGGTAGTTTCAAAAATTTGGGGAAAAAATGTTTCATTTAATAAATCGCAAACAGTAGTATCAACAATGCTTTTGCAATACCAATTTGATGTTCCAATGCTTAGAAGGGTCAGCTAAATTATTCATAAGAATTCATGCAACTGACTGCTACCTGCTGACCTAGATGCCACTTATTGATTGTAATTAATTTTTCAGCTGGATAAATAATACCAGGCCATACGTAATAGGTATGAGACCAATTATTTAGTAAAAGTTCACATAGTTAAATAAAAATCATATATTGGTTTGATGAAACCTCAGGGAAAAAAATACATGAAGTAATAAAAATTTGACCACCCTATAATCTGAAATGAATCACGTTTTTTTTTCATGAAAATAAAATGAATAGCCTTGATTAAAGTAAGGTATGGTATTGTAATGAACTCACCAACAATGCCAAGCCCGCACGCTCCACCAACGGCTCCACCGACCGCAGCACCTATTTTCCCGCCATAATGACGTCCGATGAGGCCTCCAGCTATCGCCAGCCCCGTAGTCACCAGCAAGGCTCCCTTGGCCCTCTCATCGCTCATAATCACACGGAAGTCAAATGAGTCGCTTATCGTAAGGATTACATTCTCGATAGCCGTAGGATCGAAGGGCAGGGCGGCACTCCTGCATGATCCTCCGCGGGTGCACACTTCGTCATACCCGTCCGAACCCGAATCGTAATCCGACATTCTTATTTTTATATTTTACGCACGCTCTGACACGATAAAACTTGCGACTAATTGGTATGAAGCGATTGATGCACTGATCAAATAAATATTGAGATATGCGCTTTTTTATTGTATAACGACCACTCGGCGATGACCGATGTTGAACTATGTTCAATGTTGCACAAATTAATATTTTATCATTGCCACCACTCAACAAAACTGTCGGTATGTGAGGAATTTTCGAACCATAGTCAAGAGCATGGACTAATATATATTTCTGTTAGTCAAGAGTGGGCGATATTCTCGTTTGAATTTCGAGGGTTGATTTGATTTTGGTCTTTGTTTTTGATGCAGCAATTCATCAAAAACAAAGACCAAAATCAAATCAACCCAAACCCCGAGTCACACGCTAGGCACTTGCCACAAACTACAAACTCGTTTTAAAAACGTAAAACTAGACAAAATAATCAAAAGACTATAGCCTTCCTTTGAGGTATTAAAAAAAAAACTACTCACACTGTCACTACTTCACTAGTTTCAATGTCAATCATTTGTTTTGAAGAATCGCGTTGTTATTGTTGTTAATCGTTTTATTTTGCAAATAAATCATCAGTTAAGTTAAAACTACGATGCAAAGGGCAAACGCGCGTCTATGTCAGCGAATAGCCCAAGAAGCCCAGCTTCTTGCTGAAGAGAAATGGATAATAGACGCGCTGAGAAAAGTAAAACAGCAAAGAAATAGTTTACAGGTTTGTCCACGAACTTACCACCGAGCTGCGAAGTTTTCTTGCTTTTTAAGCGCTCTATTATATAACTCCTATGTCTGCTTGCTCATTTTATCTATATGGGTATCTTGGGTCCAAAGAATACTACTTAACTTTCTGCGGCACTCAGTTGTAAAATTACTTATAAGTTGCTTGAGCCTAGTAATTGGCTCACACTTAAGGTTCATCTAAATTTCAGATCGAAAGACTACACTTAGAGAATCTTCGCGCAACTGTAGACAACAAAACATTAAGAGATGAAATAACTGCAGTCAAACCTCAAACTGAAGTTGTTAAAGCACCATCAGCATCATCTACAGAGGCGCCAAAACAGGCAGCTCTGCCAGAAGAGCCTACAATTGTTACAACCTTGTCACAGTTTGATGTGCCTATGGCCGGCATTGATGATGAGATGTGCAACAATGAGAAACTCAATCTGTCTGTGACTAACTCTGTGTTTGGTAAGTTTGATATGTTGTCTGATGTGTATATTATTTTAATTGTCTTCTGCTTGCATTATAAGGTTCATATTTGTCATAAATCACATTTGGACTGATTAGTCAGCATTTCATATGAATATTAATCTTATTCTGAAGACATGAAGGTCCACACTTGTAATAAATTATTGCTGGTGTTTCCTTAGTCAAAATATGATCAATATTCACTTATACCACACGTTAACTGCGCTGTTGGTGTCATGGTTGCATGTGCAGTAATGAGTCTACTGATATCTAAACAGATAATATTTATGTTTGTTAGTCTATCTATATTATAATTAATTATAACTGTTTAGTTGTTAATTTATTTTACTGTGTTGTTTGTCAAACAATTTTCTTTCTCTTTGTTTTTCTGGCAAGGGTAGCTCTTATAAGTGTCCGAAGTACTGTTACTTATATTGTTGTCACCTTCCAAGACAGCAGTGGTCAGTGGGTACCTACAGGGCAATTCTTCAGAAATGCAGGTACCGTCTACTAGATAGTCAGCAACACCAAGGCAATGCAGGCCTTTCATGTAGAGTTGGGGTGGATCAAATGAGATATTTGTCTCCCTTGTATGCAAAATACGCGCTTGGCCATGAACACAAGCCTCTTACATATATGTATATTCAACGTACAAACTAATCGTTTTGTTTCGGTATCCATTTCTACCCCACTCCAGGGCATTGGCCACCCTTCACTACTTACAACTTTCCCAAGGGTCAATTTCTCCGTTCAGTTCTGGCGAAATCCCCACCATCTCCTACCTGGCTTGCCGCAACCTCTTCTAGCTGTCTTAGAACACTAGCTCAGTGCTACTGCAAACCAAATTCAATCAATCTGCTACGAGACTTTTCCAAAAATAAAAAAAAAAAGAAATGTGGGCATCCCCAGTCTCACCCGTAATGTCACCGGAAAATTGCAGACTCCGTAACATTGTAAAAAATCTTTATTACAATTATTTCTCGATATTTTATGAAAAAATCTTTTTGTATACAATAAATCCCATCTAAATTAAATAGTTTCCAACATATCTGTGTCTTATTAAGAAAAAATTGTTTACTATTTCACGCAATATTTTACAATCTTATGGCGTTTGCCATTCTCCGGTGACACTATGTACGTATTGTACGTACCGATTACACTGCATAACTGACCTCCGCAATCCAGTAACTGTATCACGGTATCCCTTGGCAAGGCTTGTCAAAGATCCACAAATCATAGCTGGGACCAATGTCTTAACATGCTTTCCGAGGCATTGTATAATTCTTTTTCGTTTTTGGTTTTTTCCAATAGAAATTTCCCAGTGACAGCCCGGAGTTTGGAAGTTGGTGGTGTGACACCCCCGTGCCTCGGAAAGCACGTTAAGCCGTTGGTCCTGCGCCAGATCTCTCTCCGGTCGTGTAGGGTTGCCGTCCCATCGGAATATGAGAGTGATGGAAGAGGGAGTGCACCTGTGTTTGCGCACACACATGTGCACTATAACATGTCCCGCGCCGATGGCTAGTCCTGCTTGAGATTGGCCGCCATAGCCGAAATCGGTCAGGAGGGCTATATTTATTATAAATTTAGGCACGAGCTTCTAACCAAACTAACACATTGATAATGATAAATTCCAGCTCATCAGCCATTCAATGTATACGACATTGAGGAGGATGAAGAGGACCTGGACAATGGCTTAGAAGATGAAGAGTATATGGAGAATGCTCTGTTAGAAATGAACTTGCTGATGCACGCCAGTGCCAACTGAGAAAATACATATGTGCTAGAGGAAAACAGGTATTCATTCTTGACTTATTTTATTTGTGGTTTAAATACAACCTAAAATAATCCATCTATATTATTTAGAAAATTATTTTTGTATATGATAGGTACATTCATGAGGAAGGCATACGTCCCATATATACGGGACTGTCACCGTATTTAAGTATCCCATCCCGAAGAGTTACTTCTCCCGTTAATCAGTATACACGTACTGGAGTTCGAAGCTGATGACAGTCGAAAGAGGCGCGGGGGCGCCGCGGTTGCGTGGATAGGTGAAGCCGAAGATGGAATGACTGCTCACTTCGTGATTACTTCACCCAAGCCTTCGACATGTTTACAGAATCAACCGGCTGTAAACATCTGTCCATGTAAGCTTAGGTCATGTGACCATGAAGTGAGCTGTCAATCCATTTACAAACAAGATGAAATGACTGTTCAGTTCATGCTCACTCCACCTAAGTTTACACGGTGAGTTTGCAAGCAATATTGACGGAGCAGAAGTCAAGAAATATTGACGGACGTAAAGAAGAAATATTGACGGACAGAAGTAGCCGTATTATTGTTTGTATGAACGCTTTAATGCGAAAGCGTTCATACAAACAATACTACGGCCTCGGATTCAAATCGGACATATCCAAAGATGGCCCCTGAATATCTTGGATTTAGATCAGAGATCGGATTAGTGCGTAAGCAATATCCGAATTCGGTCCGAGTGGATATTATATTCGTATTTTTACGGATTCGGATCGGATGCAGTGTAAAAAGCGATATCCAAATTCGGTCAGTTTTTTATATCCGCATTTTCACGGATCCGGACCAGATGCAGTGCAATAAGCAATATCCGAATTCGGTCCGAGTTTTTGTATATCCGTATTTTTCTCAGATTCGGATCGGATCCAGTGCGAAAAGCAATTTCCGAATTCGTCCGACTTTTTTTATATCCATATTTTTCACAGATTCGGATCGCATCCAGTGCGAAAAGCAATATCCGAATTCGTCCGAGTTTTTTATATCCGTATTTTCACGGATTTGGATCGGATGCAGTGCGTAACCGGTCTAACGCAAAGCTTTGTCCCTAAGAAGGCAAGATTCCTGTAGTTTTGGCTAGTGCTGTGTACAATAAACTAATCCGTATTGTTTTAATGTTGTTACAGAAATATCAAGAAGCTGTCGAAGCTGTACTTTGCGGATAATAACGTCAAGAGAAAAGTGCCTGTTGTATGTCATTAAGTTCTTTCGAGTTAAGTTCAAATGATAATTTAGCTGTAATATTGTACAAATAAATAAGATTAAAACATGATTCTTTTTTATATGTATAGGTAGGTATATGATAAGTATCAAAATCTACATACTTTTTAAAACCTAACACCAAAATAGTACGATTTGTGAAAAGATAAATATGTATGGAAAAATAGAGAAGTAACACGCTTTTGAAGTGTCTCTGTTAATAACAGATTTTAAAAACCTCACAACTCCGTAATTTTATTGTTCTTCCTTTATCGAAGTAATGAGAAATTTAAAAAAATCCAGTCATACTTTTTTGTCAAGGCACACACAAATTCTGTGACTGTGCCAGTTGACTTTTTGTTGCATTGTCTCGCAATCAAGTTCGCCCAACTGCGCTTGCATCGCTTGCATCTGTCGGAGCTGTCTGCCCGAATCTTTTATTCATCCCGATAGAAATGTGTGCATTAGGGTAGTGGAGATAGGGGTCAATATGCTATGAAGATTAGATTGGCGCTTCGACTCTTCGTCAATGTCAATGTGTGTATACTAACGGAAATTCACTAAAACAAGCAAATATTGATTGCGTAATGTAAGAAAATTGTTCGAAAGAGTCACCGCGGCCCTGGAACGCAAAGGGCTTTAGAAGGAACACGGATGGGTTTTAGTCAGTAAGAGTCTGACACGCCCTTCCGCTCCACCCAGAGCGGAAGAAGTCATTTGATGATTTCCCATCCTTAAAAAGAAAAAAAAATGTAAGAAAATTGATGCCATACTTAGAAATGTATTAAATGTAGAGAAATAAAAACAAAACATGTATATTAACAAAGAATTTAATAAAATTTGTCTTACATTTACCTTTACATACAATAAACCATTAATGTATGCTATTATATACAAATGTTCATACAACAGTTTAACAAAAAAATATGTTTTCGAGGCAAAATCGTGCTGCTTTAAAAGGAAACCTCTTTGCAAATGGCACATTCGTCCGGAAAGGATAATCTGCATAATTTAGGCACTGCTATTCGATATTTTTGATAAGTTAAGATAATAAAATTAGATGTTTGATCACAGATGAGTGTGTTCAAATCCTTAGCCGAGTTCTTATCTGGTTATGTGCGCATTATGCAGTTTGTATAATTACATTTTTAGTCGAACTTGTCATAAAACGGTATATTCTTTTAACATATTATTTTCATAATATAACACCATGAAAACTTAGGTGGAGTGAGCTAGAAGTGAACTGTCATTGCACCTTGATTGGATGTATTGACAGCTCACTTCATGTCAAGTACNATAATATAACACCATGAAAACTTAGGTGGAGTGAGCTAGAAGTGAACTGTCATTGCACCTTGATTGGATGTATTGACAGCTCACTTGTATGTGTTTTTTTCACAGAATTGACTGGTAGGTTTTCAATGTCTGTCGTTGGTTCTGGATACTGTGAACCTTAGTAAAGTTCCAATTTCCTAAAGTTTTTTGTCAAAAGTGGTAAATTAATTACGAGTTCGACGTCGGTGATTTTTAAAAAAATGGCGTTATTCGAGTCGCATAATGCGTACATTGCCTGAGCATTTCATACTGGCAAGTTAGCTGTGCAATCAGTCAAAGATACTTTAGGAAAAGAAATAATGTAGTCAGAAAATAAAATAAGTATATATTTAGGGAGTCTTCGCATGCCGCATTGACGAAAAGTCAAAAACTACGCTTTAAAACTTAAGACTGCATAAATTAAAAGAAAATGGTTACTATAAAACCCTGTCAAAATGATAAAATAATCTGTTTCCCTAATCGTACAACTAAATCACCAGTAAATACAAATTTATACAAGCGGCCATGTGCAATACAATAAAGAAATACATCTATAGGTATCAATCATTTTCAGTCTTTCATTCATAAACATTAAGTGTTCACTCACGATTATCATTCACTCTAGCGGCAAAGAGTGACATCTGTCAATGTCATTATTGACATGTACAGTAAAACTAAAACCCAGACAATTTTCTGGTTTTTTAGTTTAATTTCTTGCTGACTGTACAATGTACTTTAGCCGCGAAAACATATCGCAGTTATCTTTTAAAGTAACTTTTAATGTATTTGAAAATAAAATAACATTATCGTTTTTTACAAGATAGAAAGTTTAGTGATAAAACATAACGTCCTTTTGGGCCGCAATCGGGTAAAATAAAGTTGTTAGTACAAAAGTAATCAATGCTTTAAAGAAACCAAAATTAAGTTAACTTTAAAAGTAACTGCGACATTACAAACTAAAAATACTACAATAAATTAATGAAATATTAAGTCTATGTAATCGCAACATGGAAAAGCTATTTGTACAAGGCATAGTTTATACATCAATCATATTATTACACCTATAAGCTTGCTTGCTGGTTTTTCACAAAAACCATTTTAGTGTGATATTTTTTTTTAATGAAACCTTCATTGTTTACAGATAGCTGGTAGACAGGAAAGGACATACATGTAGATTTTATATAGTTACATATTCAATTAATACAGTACCTACTGGGTCGTAAAGATATCAAATCGAGCTTAAGAGAAGGTTCCATTGACAGAGAAAACGTTTGACGCAAGCCAAATTTTATCTAAAAACTCGACATGTCTACCTAACGGTACTGTACATTCAATTGATCCTAAAAGATTCTTGGGTAAGAATCCACTGAAACCGAGTATTTTACTGCAAAAGTTATTTCGTTAGCGAACCCAACTAGGTCATGGTCAGATCCGCCTAAATTAAGACTATGTACTATTCAAAGACTAATTCTAGTGCTACAGTATCAAATTTCATCCAAATACGTTCATCCGTTTCTGCGTGATTGAATAACAAACATACAAACACTACCAACTTTTGCTTCCTCAGTAATTTAAGAGCTCGCTTGCAGTGGATTCTCAACACAACTCGTTTACCATAAATACAACTGTCCATGTCTTTTACACAATAATAATAAACATACAAATAGGGCAGATGTCTTTTACCAACTCTAATTCGACATCTAATAGCTAAAAAGTGGATTATACAGCAATATATAAATATTATAATAACGCTACAATCCGTTTTATATCACTGTAAAGTTCACTGCAGCGACGCACTGAGAAATTTTCCTATCACTGTGCAGCACGGATGTGCCCGGGACAGTCAAGCACAGATGTGCCTGGTACAGTCAAGCACACAAGTCCTGGTACAGTCAAGCACAAAAATATTGGGTAATGTCCGAGTACTTGCGCTTGTGCAGCGGCGCCGCGCATCACGAGCCGCACGACGTGTAGAACAGGATGTAGGCCGCGCTCGACTTCACTTCGGTCGACGAGATCTCCGTCACCACGTGGTCGTCGTACTTGTACCATCTGCGGGGGAGAACGAGCTTGTTTAAACTGTTG
>NDFZ01000083.1:0-10153 GCA_002192655.3 Mamestra configurata | reverse complement strand
TATACAAACAAGTTTCCATCAGAATTATCAGGATACATTGTTTGCAATAGAATTTCATTACGATATCTCTCATCGTTCCTGCATATCGAACGGATATCTCGTTTCTACTTCATTCAGTCATTCATCGGTCATCAGTTCACTTTACCTACTGCATCGAAACGTTTCAAATATAAACATTATTTCGATCACAATCGATGGAAGTACTCTGGTTAACGAGTTTATTCAGAATTTCAGGCGAAGGTACAATTTAGTTGCAATTCAAGAACGTGTGTAATGGTGGAGAATAGTACTGTTTCTCGAACGGAAATGGTCACATAATTATGTGTCCACTTCCGTTCGAGAAATATAATTAACATAATTTGTCGCTGTAATTATAGCGAAAAATTTTAACCATTGTGTATCAAGAATGGCAAAAGTAACACAAACATAAGAAATTAAAACTGAGTCTCAGGTGACGCAAATTGGGCCAATATGTAGCAATTCGACATAATTATCCAATTTTGGAACAAACAACTCTATATTTTAATAATACAGAGTTTACCCAAGTCAGTTAAAATTAACTTGAAATAAACCACTCTAAAATTCACACTTGACTTGGTGGCAATGAATTCAAATTATGTCGAATTATAAATTCAAGTATAATTAATAGGAATTAATAGTCCTCCAGACCGAATTTCGGCCACGGCGATCAACCTCCGCTACTTGCTATCTGCGAGGGAAATAATATAGTGCACACTTGTGCATGTCTCCGGAAATGGCGAACGCCGTAAGATTGTAAAATCTCGCGTGAAATTGTAAACAATTTTTTCTAAATAAGATACTGATATATTAGAAACTATTGAATTTGGGTGGGAGTTATTGTATACAAAACGATTTTTTCATATTATATCGAGAAATTATAATCTAATCAAGATTTATATACTCCGTAAGAGTCTGCAATTTTCCGGTGACATGCACAAACACAGAAGCACTCTGAAATTCAAGTACACCTACCTGAAATGGATTGATATTTCAGATACTTAAAAGCGGCAATGATCAATATCATTAAAACTGTAACCTGATTGTTCTCGCCGGATATAATACAATAAGTCAAATGAAGTGGCATTTATAGAGTGCGTTTATAAATTGATAAAATAGTAGGTACGTCAACAATATCCATTTGCATTTGCAACGCAACTAACTAAACAAACCACTTGACACTTTAGATAGAAAGTTTTATTGAAAACAATACTGATACTATTGTTTGAGGAGTTCGTGACTAAATAATGACAGCCGCACGGATTGGTCTTCAAGGCAAAGCATGGCTTACCAAGCTTTTCGAGGTACAGAGGTCACTCATCCACGGACCGGGATGAGTGACCTCCGTACCTTGAAAAACACGTTAAGTTGTTGGACCCAGCTGTCATTTGTAGATCTTTCACAGTCGTTATAGGGAGTCATCATCATGATCAGTATCAAAAAGTCCACTGCTGGACATAGGCGTCCCCCATGAGGGGGGATTTGCTATAATCGCCACGCTTGGCAGGCGCGTTTGCGATTACAGTGTAACTGTTGCAATGTACAAAGAATTCTGCCGCCTGTTCTCTGGTGAGTCCCTTAGTCCTTACAACACCCACGGGAAGAGATGGAATGGTGCTATTCTTTTACGTCCAACACCATACAGAACACACCATCATCATCATCTTCTTCCTGCCCTTATCCCATGTTACTTGGGGTCGGCGCAACAGNAAGCATGGCTTACCAAGCTTTTCGAGGTACAGAGGTCACTCATCCACGGACCGGGATGAGTGACCTCCGTACCTTGAAAAACACGTTAAGTTGTTGGACCCAGCTGTCATTTGTAGATCTTTCACAGTCGTTATAGGGAGTCATCATCATGATCAGTATCAAAAAGTCCACTGCTGGACATAGGCGTCCCCCATGAGGGGGGATTTGCTATAATCGCCACGCTTGGCAGGCGCGTTTGCGATTACAGTGTAACTGTTGCAATGTACAAAGAATTCTGCCGCCTGTTCTCTGGTGAGTCCCTTAGTCCTTACAACACCCACGGGAAGAGATGGAATGGTGCTATTCTTTTACGTCCAACACCATACAGAACACACCATCATCATCATCTTCTTCCTGCCCTTATCCCATGTTACTTGGGGTCGGCGCAACAGGTTTTTTTTCTTCCATTCTGTCCTGTCAACCGTCACGCTATCACTAACTCCCTTTTCTTTCATATCACTCCTAATACATTCCATCCATTTTTTCTTTGACGTCTCTCTCCCTGTCCATCCATCCACATACAGAACACACCATAGGTAGTCAAGTCAAGAAAACTGATACTAGTCTTGCCAAGGGGTCGTATCGTATCGTGTTACCCATAGTTTCTGGGTTGCTGAGGTGAGACAGGGAATCGCTTCGTGTTAAATACTGGTACTCAGCCTGTATCTGGTTGGTCTGGAATCCAACCCCAACATACTTGCAGCAGGTTGATTACTGATTCTTTTTTTATTTCCAAACCTGCGACACTCATAGTTAAAACAATACTTTTAGCGATCCAAAAACCTTAATAAATTAAATTCCAATAGAACTTCTCTAATAAATGAATCCACAAAATATTTAATTTTATAACGTAACAAGGGTTTCGAACTTCAACGAAAATTAAACAAAGCATCTAATTGCTTTTCGCCAATATTAGTTTGGGAACGTAAAGTAGTCGATTTTTCTGTTTGACTGGACCCATATTACTCTCCACATTACAAACGGGTGAATTACTTTCTCCAGACTAATAACCTATTTATTGACTTTGTGAGATTATGTGGCTCCTAAAGTTTACGTCGTAAAGTCGGATTTATTGCTCTTATTTATTCGGTACATGTGAGGAGCTCGTGGTTAAATAATAACAGCCGCACGGGTCGATCTTCAAGGTTAAGCAACGCTTGCCGAGGTCGGTCTGTGGATGGGTGACCACCTTAACATATCGAGAATCCTCCGTGCCTCGGAAAGCACGTTAAGCCGTTGGTCCCGGTTGGCAGTCGTTACGGATTGTCAGACGCCAGAAAATCTGACACCATGCTTCCTAAGGTGTATCGTGTTTCGCAGTAATATGGTTGTAGTGGTTCAATCGCTCTGCATGTAAAAATAATGACTAAGCCAGTTAATCCCGGCGCAAGGCCAACTCCTGTTCTTGAACTCTTACTTCAAGCCAACATCTGCCTCTGCTACATGACGCCATGGCCTTGAACCTTTACTCTGAACTGCTTCCTGTTTCATGGTAAAGCAGTTCGTTGAAATATTAGGATCCCAGGATACTGAATATTGCCAGAGTTTCGGATTTTTTTCGAAAGAGTCACCGCAGCCCTGGAACGTAAAGGTCTTTAGAAGGAACAGGGATTGGTTTTAGTCAGTATGAGTCTGACGCCCATCCGCTCCACCACGAAGAAGAAGTCATTTGATGATTTCCCAGCCTTAAAAAAAAGGATACTGGATATCAAGAAAACGAGGATATCAGGATATGAGAAACTCCTCCATAATTTGTGCGTTGCTATTCATCCTGACATTATCATGTCGGGTGAGCCGTACGTAACGTTATAACATTTACTTACATGAAACATGAGACACTAAAACAATGAAACGTGCTGAACTTTATCTTTTATTTAGTACCTATCCCCAGGTAGGCGGTAAACAAACGATAAATTCTTTTTTACTGTCGTCAAACAAACAATAATCAAATATTGAAGACAAACCAAAAGGGATTTGCTTTTTCAGTAAACAATTGAACTGAAAAAATAAATCCCTCCTGAAATAAATACTATAGTATTTACTGCCATCAACATTATATACTTACACTAGACAGTAAATAAATGTTTTCTTTTCTTTTAATGTTTATTTACTACAGTAAATAGTTTGTTTAGAATGTTGACTTTGCTAACAGAAGGTAAGAAACCTTTGCTTAGAAATGTCGAAATAAGAAAGAGAGATGAAGGTAGATAGGAATACATTTACTTAAGCCTCATTTAAACGAGGAGAGTTTCTTGACCGCCGAGAGTCTAGAATATCAAGAAATTCTGAAAGAGTACCTGAACGAGGCATTATAATTTTACTGCACCACCAACTTGAACCTGTGATGGCCCATGCATAGCAAATTACTATGACTGATTGTTCCATATTATAAAAAATCATGTGAAGGTAGGCAGGAAAAATATGTAGATGAACGAATGTAATTCCTAAATAATCATAAATAGTTACTATTCANCAACTTGAACCTGTGATGGCCCATGCAGGTATAAGTAAATTACTATGACTGATTGTTCCATATTATAAAAAATCATGTGAAGGTAGGCAGGAAAAATATGTAGGTGAACGAATGTAATTCCTAAATAATCATAAATATTTACTATTCAAATATATCGATGTAGTATGTTGTTGTGTAATGCCTATATGCTGAAGTAATTCAAAAACAAGTGCATAGCTTGTTTTATTTCCTGCCAGGTTTGCGGAATTTGTTCGAAAGAGTCACCGCGGCCCTGGAACGCAAAGGGCTTTAGAAGGAACACGGATGGGTTTTAGTCAGTAAGAGTCTGACACGCCCTTCCGCTCCACCCAGAGCGGAAGTAGTCATTTGATGATTTCCCATCCTTAAAAAAAAGGTACAAAAATAATGGAATGTAAAACTTGATTCTTGATTGAAGGTATAAGTAAATTACTATGAATGANCCCTTCCGCTCCACCCAGAACGGAAGAAGTCATTTGATGATTTCCCATCCTTAAAAAAAAAGGTACAAAAATAATGGAATGTTAAACTTGATTCTTGATTGAAGGTATAAGTAAATTACTATGAATGGTTGTTCCATATTACAATAATGCATGTGAAGGTAGGCAGGAGAAATATGTAGATGAACGAAGTAGAATAAACCAGTCTTTGCTCAACCACCGAGTTTTAATGCTGTGTCCGTCTCCCAAAATAACAGCCCCGAGTAGGTATGATGAAGCAAAACATCAAGAGGAAAACGGCATGGCCTAAAACCAGAAATACGAATACTAGGGCCTTTGACTGGGACATAGGTTTCCTCTCCGTGAGAAGGCCCACGGAGAAACCATTTATGCACCATTGATGTGTAGTAACCATCACCATCTTTATCTTGTCTTCATCCCCAATTCTCAATATATGAGAGAGCGGGGCTAAATGTGCCGCGGGAGAGTTGTTCCGTCAGAAGAAACCCTTTCTAAACAAATTCTTAAAAAAAAATTAACCATCTGCTTGCTTTAAATACTGATTACTACATTCTTTATTTAAATTTCGTATTGAGAATTGGAATTTAAAATCTGCAAAAATCCTGCATCTTTGAAACAGTTCAACCGTCGATTCTTTGGTCTTCCCTAATTGGGATGGATAGGTGGATTTAATGTCACAAGACATTCTGTGCCAGAAAACCGTTTGGTATTCTTGTGTGAATTGAGCCGATCAACAAACACACTTGTTTACCTCTGCTTCACATTACTCACGATGGCTTCCCATCTGTTGATCTTGTTACACATAGGAATCCTACTTAATCGTAAAAGGTAAATATGTAATAAATCTATGTTGATGGATTGCTGGATGCCTGCCAGTTGTATTGCTCGTGGTATTAATTTTAGCCAGCAATCCTTTGTTAGCAATGCATGGAGATTTGTTGAAGATATATGTTGTAATATGTCTGGCTTATAGGCTGTATCCGTTAATTATGGTGTAGATGGGAAGGTTCCGTTTGTAACAGTTACGATTACACTCCTATAGCATTTCTTGGATGGTTCATTGATTAACGTAACTATATTAACCCTGCACAACACTGCATCAATCTTATGCAATCAAGGAACTAAAAAAAACTTGCTTACATATTCCTGCATTTTTTTCATTGAATTGCCAAACATTGCCATAAAAAAGAAACTACCAGTCATAATGTGTTGCAATTTTGTTGCCGAAACAGAAAAATATAAAAATTCATGACTTGCATTATTTGCTGACATTATTTCTAACTAGGCAACTGTTTCCTGGAGCGCCCCTCAGGAGCCATTCTGATTATCATAGGATTCATAGGCTACTTTTAACTATGGAAAAATTTCCATGGTAAAAAGTAGCCTAAAGTAGATTATCAGTTGGTGTAGCTTTCCATCCGTTTTTTTTGTAATTAGATTTGGAGCTTATACAATATGCATAGCACTATTCCCTTCTTCACAATGAAATATGGCATTGGCACGTCATATTAGTGCCCCAGGACTGTTAAAAATTATTCTCTACAAATAAACAATGGCAACACAATATTGGCTAAGATGGATAATCGACGACATCGATCTATCGCGTGCGACAATAGGCAGAGTATGAGAATGTATGCCGCCGTTTCCGAGGTCTGCGACAGACGCGCGCGGCCGACTTCGGAAGCGGTGCCATACATTTTCATACTCTAACTATTGTCGCATCAGCCGCGCGCGACAGACGCGCACAGCTGCGATCGGAACTGTCAAATTAGCTACCAACAGTAGCCGAAACGTCATGTTTGCCTTTGTAACATGGCGTTTCAGCTACTGTTGGTAGCTAATTTGACAGTTAGTTAAAGGTAGATACGTTATTGAAACAGGTCGTAAGTAAGGAGGTTTGTAAGTCTCGCCCCAAACCGGGATACAATATAAAATATTACTTCTAAAACAGAAAATGGATGAGTTTTCAGATTATGATTTACAAAGTTTCTTTGTTCGAAAAGTTAAAGTTTTCTAAAACAACAACTTGTTAAAACTGAGAAACTACGTCTTTCCAAAAATCAGTAAATAATTCTTAAAATGGCGATGTTCTTCGTAGTCCTCATGAAAGGTACAATAGATAGAAAGGTTGTTCTTTAAATAATGAGTTTATTACCTACTGTATTACTGTTTTCAGAAAAATACTTACTACTTAGCCGAAACGTCATGTTTGCCTTTGTAACATGAAGTTTCAGCTACTGGTGGTAGCTAATTTGACAGTTGTTTAAAGTTAGATACGATATTCAAACCGGCCGTAATTGAGGTTTTGTAGGTCCCGCCCCAAACCGGGATACAATATAAAATATTACTTCTTAACCCTTATTTCGAATTTGTCCGGTAGGATGGACAAGTACTTTTGATAAATTCTAAAAGGTAGAAAATATAATAAAGATACGCGAGAAAAATATTTTTGTGATCTGGCAACTTATCATCCGTCACTAATCGAGCAAGATGGCGTCGAGACGGAAGTCTTCAACGTTACTCAAGGTATTTATCCATTTTTTTATTAGTATTTATTTATAGTAGTTGTCCGCCACACCGGACTGCATCTAAACTAGTGCAATACACAATAAATGTGACTTGTCCGTGGTAGCGGACTTCGTCGATAATATAGGGTAGTTATGTGATAGGTTTATATTGTTTTTTATGTAATATTATGGATTTTTTATTATCTGCAATAAATTGAAATTGAATTGAATTGAATTGAATAGGCATTTATATTTCTTACGGTGCAAAATATTTAATTGTCTCTACTAATAATAACCTTTTGTTATGAATATAAAATTACATAATGTATGTACCTACCTAAAACTTACTTGTGCATTTTTTAACTTTGGTGGTGGTGGGCTTAGCCTTATGCGTTGGTTTTGGTGTTTTTAATTTGTGAGATGCTTAGTATGTTTTCTTTTGCTATTTAACAGTGTCACCTGCATGAGCGCTCTAAAAGAATATTAGCACTTGTACCTAGAGAGCGGGCACCATCAGAAACCAGTAACAAATCAAATACAGAAAACGAACTTGAACAGCATGATTCTAACAGCTCATCGCCTGCACCATCGCTTGCTTCTTCCTTAGAGCGAATGAATCTTTTAGATTGTTGTCCTGAACCACTGCTTCAAGATGAGTCTAACATAGACGAAGATACTGATATTTCCACTGTTCCTCTGACGCCTATTTTACAAGAAGTTTTACCAGATCCAACACAAGAACCCAACTTTTTAAACTTACCCTCTCTTGCATCTTTACCGTCTTTAAATACCCCATCGCCAGTTACTAGAAAACGAAGACGAACCGCTACTTTTGTTGCGTGAAATAAACCAAGAAAATTACAAAGGTTATCGCTTGACTTTAAATGGAAAAAAGCTACATTTTTATATAAGGCTGAAATAGAAGATCCATTTGTGTCGGAAGATGCAACCGAAGTTTTATCACCTTTACAATATTTCTTTTTGTTCTTTTCACCTGATATATTGACAGATATTATCAATGAAACAAACGCTTATTCTATTCAAAAATATGAATACTTTTAATTTGTTCTTCTGGTTTCATTTTCATAATTTATGTATACCCTAAAGTGGCAAAGTCCGCTACGGCGGACTTGTCAATTTACTTGTAAATCTCCGTATGTTCGACGGAGTCCGCTGTGCAGGACCCCCTTTTTCACAAAAATGGGAAGTGGTATATTTTTTAATTATTTTTGCGAGAGTCCAACATGTCACAGAAACCCCATTTTTATCATAAATTTGTAAAATTAGCATTTTAAGAACTCCGTCGAAATAAGCGTTAAACAGAGATAGATATTGAAAACGAAAATGGATGAGTTTTCAAATTATGATTAACAAAGTTTCTTTGTTCGAAAAGTTCAGGTTTTCTAAAACAACGGCTTGTTAAAACTTAGAAACTACGTCTTTCCAAAAATCAGTAAATAAGTCTTAAAATGGCGATGTTCTTCGTTGTCCTCATGAAAGGTACAATAGATAGAAAGCTTGCTCTTTAAATAAAGAGAAAATGAATATTAGATAAGCCAAGGGCTACTAGAACAAAAGTCTTAAAATTAGGTTTGGAGAGAATAAAACAGTGCTGAGTAAAATATCTAACTAAACTCGTATTTTGTGAGAAATTAAAGTCCAGAGATTTCGTTCTTATAGACGCCTAGATATTTACCCAGGCTGTCAATCTAGATTTTTTTGTCTTACTATTGATAGGCACGTGTTTGACCACTATCTCACCTGATAGTAAGCGATGATGTGGTCGAAGATGGAGCACGCTTGCCTAGAAGTAACTTATTCACTCTTGACTTGTTGTAGCTATCAGGAAACTCAGACTCTGGCAGGGAATTCCACTCCTTAGCTGTACGCACAATTAATGTGTTCCAAAACGCTCTGTGCGTGTCGGTGGGATGTCCATGTACCGGTGGCGCATCGCCGTACGTCTTGTGATCCGATGATGCAACGGGCTTGGCGGAATTAAACTATGTAAATCAAGATACATAATCGTAAAAAAAAATATATAAAGCCCATCCTTTTCTTGTCTCTGTTAGGCTAGGTGTATAATCTATAAGGTTCTTACGTATTTACTTGCAGACTAAATGTTAAATCTGGTAAGTATACCTAACCAAATCGACATGCGATAACACAGCGCGAATAAATTCTCAATTAAGAAAAAAACATGGTAAAAGTAGCCTCAATTTACTGTGCGAGTTTGCACTCGAAGTTACTCATACATGTACTGTGTAACACACACAATATTATGTACTTCTTTATACATGAAAAGTTTGAGAATATGTTTAAAACTTATTGTTTACTCAATCCCCGTATATTTGAATTAGATGCTAAATCAAGCAGAATACATTTATAAGTAGGTTTACTATGTCCGGAAAATACATTTTTTTTAAGATGAGAGATCATCAAAAGACTCCTTCCGCTCTGGGCGGAGACACACTCTTACTGACTAAAACCCATCCGTGTCCCTCCAAATGCCCTTTGCATTCCAGGGCCGCGTTGACTTTTTCGAACATATTTCGCAACTGGATTATACATACATATATCTATATTTATCTGTATACAGAAGGAAAATCTGTCAGAAATTCTTTAGTTAACCACCGAAAATGACAGGTAGAAAAATATATAAAGGACCATGTAAGAATTAAAACTGGTCTTTGTGTGGCTTAAACAGGAAGAATGGCGTATCTGGTAATATTGAATAACGATCTCATGGTCAAAAATACTCTTGAAGGGGACAAAACATTCAGATACATTTTATACTAAGAGTCATTTAAGTTTGCCACTCTAAAGTTCGTCACAATTCGCAGCGCAGTAGTCTATTTTAGAACCGATCATAACACCGCGCATGCGCGGTCTCGCAAAAGCTGGCGCGTGTAGTGGCGTCTCAGTCA
>NDFZ01000082.1:0-10150 GCA_002192655.3 Mamestra configurata | reverse complement strand
GTATTAGAATCACCTGAAAACTTCAGTTTTCGTCTCAAAGCACCACTTCAAAATCAAATGACAAGAAAACTGTTCGTGTCTCGATAATTCTAATTTCAGTTCTTTGATACTTAAGCATGTTCTTAACATAATTAGTTAAAAAAAATCTTGTGACACAAAAAAAGTGTTTTTTTGTTGACCAGTGTTATTAACTCTGGGAATCCCAGCCGACACAAGAAACCAGTTAAATTATTAAGATTGTCTGATATTTTGGGTTTGCCCATGTCTTATGTCACTTCGTGATCAATAACAGAAATAATTTAAATATTTTGTTCTAGAAGTTGTTGATCATATTTCAGGGTAATGTTAGGTGGATGAGACACATTTAGAAAAAAATTGAAAAACAAAAAGTGTGTGTGTCAGCTCCGACGCACGACTGGAGTTTACTCCTTAAGAACTATTATTGTGTAGATTATCTAAAAATAGGGTAAATGAAAGTTAAATAAGCTCAGTATACTTTGTATATGTATATGTCACTGGAAAATTATAAACGCCGTAAGATTGCAAAACATCGCGTGAAATAAACATTTTTTTCTAAATTAGACACGGATATATTGGAAACTATTGAATTTGGATGGGATTTATTGTAAACAAACGATTTTTTAATAATAAATCGAGAAATTATAATCAAATCAAGTTTAAAGTGACTTTGTTCATAAAAGTTCGGCCACAAAAAACGACTAATAAGTTCTTATTAAATGAAGCAAGCAGTTTCTAACAGTTGATGGTATTTAATTTAGTTCAATCACAGATTTGATGTCACCAACTGTATTAGACTCTTGGAAAATGTTTATTTTTTACTTTATTTTTTAGTCGGATTTTACGGTGAATTTTAATAATAATCTTTGCTTAGATTTATAGAGATTTAAAAATGGTCGGTTTAGATGTGACACCTCGTAACTACCATTTTTTGGCAAAGTTGATTTTTATGTTTCAAACAATAATTCTGGAATTAACTCGTAAATGAAACACAGAAAACAAATATTACAGTCACCTCTCGTAACAAGCACAATAACAACTCAATTCGGTGTAACCTCGTAAGATATACTACTTTGCCTAGTTGTATCTTACGAGGTAACAACAGATAAGATTAATAAAAGATGCGTATTATTGTAAGATAATACAAAAGGAACAAAGGGAGGCAACCTCGTAGGTGGGAGGATGACATTTGACCGGCCTGTTGGTCGAGTGGTTAGTGACCCTGACTGCTAAACCGGAGGTACTGGGTTCGATTCCCACCCAGGACAAATCTTTGTGTGATGAGCATGATCATTTGTTCTGTGTCTGGGTGTAATTTGTCTATAATATGTATGTATTTAGAAATATATAAGTATGTTTATCAGTTGTCTGGTTGCCATAGCACAGGCTCTGCCTAGTTTGGGATCAGATGACCGTGTGTGAGTTGTCCCAAGATATTATTATTATTATTATATTATTATTATTACATGAAAAAAACAGCAGGCATTAACATAGGACAATCAAGGGTGTAGACAAAATCAAACTGGTTGATTTATGAATTAAATTTATAGATATACTGTTTCTTTTTTGTGTTTTTATTTTTCTGTTGACTCACACACTGTTTAATTAATGATTTCAATATTTGTAAATATGTGAGTACCATTTACTTAAATTTCTTTAGAAAATGACTAAGTTTACCTGGTAAAACTTTGTTCCTATAAGTAGCATACTCTGGGTGCATCGTCCTCACATAATATTAAATGAATTTTTGTATACCAAATTTTGTAAAATCATTATTTGAAAAGAGTAACTATGGAGTTTCTTGTCCGTTCTTCTCTATAAGAATCTACCTTTCCGAATGGACAGTAGAGTCACTTTATTAATGTAATATTATTATTTTACTGAACTGTAAATGATGACGTTCAAAAGTGCCGTTTAATGGCCTAATTGAAATAAACGTTTTGACTTTGAGTTTATTATGTGGAGAAGGAAAACACATGATCGCACTATGTGGCAATCTTCGCAAAACTGGTGTCTAATAATAAAATTAAATATTTAGATAAACGTATAATGTAAGATTGTTGATTAACAGCTATTATTATATTATAGGTAACTGTAAAACAGTTTTCAGTTTCTCCTGAAAAGTTCATCAGTTTGCATATACGAGGTACCACGTCTAGACCGACGATATTTAAGATTTATAATTGTAACGTTAATTTCTGTAACAACAGCACGTAATCAAAAATAAAGTACTAACCTTAACACGACTGCCTGAATCCAATCCATGATAACTGAGTGACTGCAGATACAATTCACTATCTTTATAACCCGAACTCCACTATCTTTTCTTGAAGATATTCAAAAGATTACGATTTGTAAGTACTATTTAAATCCGGTCCCCCTTGACGCCGCAATGCGTCTGCTTCCACCGAAGTGTCACGAACTGCATTTTTTCACACTTATCACACAAATATTATAAAAACGAAAGTTTGTGAGTGGGTGTGTGTTTGTAACTTCTTCATGCGCAAACGGATGCTGGACCGATTTAGATGAAATTTGGTATAGAGATTGTTTTTATCCCGGGAGTATATTTCCCTTGGGATAATTTTCGACATTCATGCGGGTGGAGCCGCGGGCGGTAGCTAGTAAACCATAAGGGCTTGTCCTACGATTGCGCACGAATTCGAAATTATTAATCGGGTCTTTATCATTGTCTTATCCGATATCTTCATCGTCAGTGTTTTGTTTGCGATGCGTTTTGTTGATAACGTTTGTTTTTGATAAATGTTTGTTTTGTGAAAGCAGGTTTGGTGATATAAATATGGGTTGGAGTCTTTTTTAGGGCTCCGCAGTAAAATGTGATGTAACAGATAAGTATATTATATTTTACCTGCGTGCGTACATATAAACGTATCATTACACCAAATGTTAATATTAGTGTGTGTTTGGTTGTGTTGTGTATGTTTGTTGTTGTATGTTGTTATGTTATGTTGTTGTTATGTGTGTTGTGTTATGTTGTTGTTGTTGTTATGTGTATGTGTTGTTGTTGTTTTGTGTGTTAATATACTCAGTATTTACTCGGCATCCAAGATGTTTTATTCTGCTTAAAGTCCCGTCGTTATATTGCGACCCTGCTACTTAAGCGACCATTTGTCAATCATGTGCGCATTTAATCTAAATCGTTCTCTGAGTGAGTGTCATCGAGTTGAAAGCACATTGAAAGAAAATCATGTGTCAATCAAAAGTGCAAAATGAAGGGGGTTTCGTAAACCAGAACAATGCCTTTGGAAGCCACAATTCAGCCACGATAGAGGATTTCAAATTTAATTTATCCACAATAAGCATATTGCAAGCAGGATTTGACACTCTCAAGGCAATCAAAATCTAAACGTAGGAAGTACCTACCTGTGGACCTTTTTTTTTTTTTTGGGAAATCATCACATGTCTTCATCCGCTCTGGGTAAGTACCCGTTGACCTAGATTATGAAATTGGCAATTTGGCAAGAAGAAAGATCTTATAGTTAAAGTTCAGGTAAAAGAGAAAATTTGGGAATTTGTAGTTTTATCATGTAAAAATATTTTTTTTGCGATTACAAACTTATTTTTTCGGTTGTACATTAATGTAGGTATGTATTTTTTTTTCAAGAACAAAGGTAAGTGGGTCTTCCAATCTTGCCTGCTGTATTTTTTCAGAGTAATGAGAGTGCTTTTATAGTTTATAAACTTCCGTAGGTAATGTATAGCTACTCGGAAAAAAAATCAAGACTCGTTCGGAACCCTCGATGCGCGAGTCTGACTCACACTTGTCCGGTTTTTTTTAAATATATTCCTCTTATTGTTTTATTAAAATTTTGACCAAGTATAAAATAATCAGCCCGACCGAAGTTCGATCACGGTGGCCAGTTTCAACAAAGAAATCTAAAACAATAAAAAAAAAAAAATAAAAAAAATACACAGTCGAACATATAACCTCCTACCTTTTTTTGAAGTCGGTTAAAAATTAATCGCCAAATGTGTTGCAAAGCGCAAAACTCGAGAACGGCTCGACCAATTTCGCTAATTCTTGATTGGTTTCTGAATTGGTTATTGTCAGGAGAAGGTACTTACGAAAGAAAATTTTGAATAAAATTTTACACACACAAAGCAACACATTACAACACACAAAGCAACACATTACAACACACAAAGCAACACATTACAACACACAAAGCAACACAAAGCAACGCATTACAGCACACATTAAGCATTTACTTTTATTCGTATGAATAAAAATGATTGGCTTAATGTGTTGCTAAGCGCAAAACTGGAGATTGGTTGGACCAATTCGGCAATTTTTGACAAATATTCGTTTAAGTCCGTGGAAGGTTCTTACGAGTAAGTAAAACACAATTGAAAAATGCAAGAAAAATAATTGCACGGAAAAAAGTAAAAATCACCGGGATACAATTAAGATTAATTTAACCTTGAAATGTACTTTAATTCTGAAGTCCACGCAGACGAAGTCGCGGACAGAAGCTAGTACATAAATATAAATGCGTCACCAACATCACAGCTCGAAAAAACAGCGCTAGCACTATAGGTAAATCGTTAGTAAGATAGCTACGTTTACGCGCGGTGTATAGAGTCGCGGTAGTTACCTTTTTAGGGTTCCTCATGTCTGTCTGTCTGTCTGTCCGTCTGTATGTCACAGCCACTTTTTTCCGAAACTACAAGAACTATACTGTTGAAACTTGATAAGTAGATGTCTGTGAACTGCAGTAAGATTTTCACACAAAAATAGAAAAAAAAACAATAAATTTTGGGGGTTCCCTATACTTACAAAATAAACTAAATTTTTTTTTTCATCAAACCCATACGTGTGGGGCATTTATGGAAAGGTCTTCGAAAATAATATTGAGGTTTCTAATATCATTTTTTTCTAAACTGAATACTTTGCGCGAGAGACACTTCCAAAGTGGTAAAATACCCCCCTATGTAACTTCTAAAATAAGAGAATGAAAAAACTAAAAAAAATATATGATGTCCATTGCTGTGCAAACTTCCACCGAAAATTGGTTTGAACGAGATCTAGTAAGTAGTTTTATTTTTAATACGTCATAAATCGTAAACCGAAATTTACCTTTCATTCAATCAACTCAAATATTTACTTGCTGATGCGGAACCCTTCATGGGCGAGTCCGACTCGCACTTGGCCGCTTTTTTTATGTTGCCCTTTCAAAGTGCGAGAAACGCATCTATAGCTGGTTTGTATATCATTGGCCGCTACTAAGAAATTTCTTAAGGAAAATCCCAATACTTTTATTTCAGTAGGTACTACGCTCAAAAGTTGCGCTTGCGCCCATGGCCACGAGGCCAACAAGGCAGTTGAAGTGTTCGTTGATACAGGCTGATGGTAGGCTACAGACAGCCAGGGTTGCGGACCTGTTCGAAAGAAATACTGCGGCCCTGGAACGTAAAGGGCATTTGGAAGAACACGGATGGGTTCTAGTCATTAAGCGGCCGACACTCCTTTCCGCGTTGTGACAAGGGTCATAAAAAAAAAATACAAAATAATACAACCGACTTCCGTAATTAAATTTATTTATTACGGAAGTCGGTTATATTGAACATTATTTTTAAATAAAGTTTTTTATTTTACACATTTTAGTGGTACACACCCACACCTAACAACACCATTGGAAAGTCACAGGAAAGCAAATAACGCAATTTCGTTTACTTAGATGATATATTATCTATTTCCTCCAGCTATTTTGATTTAAAAACCAAACTACTCAACCGATTTTGATGAAATTCTATGGGACCAATCGGAACGTAGGTATATCCTTTCACATGCAAGAAGATTATTTCAAATCGGTTCATAAATGACGGAGTTATGAGGTAACAAACATAAAAAAAATACAGCCGAATTGATAATCTCCTCCATTTTTTGAAGTTAGTTACAAATGGTGCCGCGCGCAGTTTATGTTTTGCTTTATGTTTTACGCGCAGCAATTGAACTGTGACGAAATTCATGTTTTCTAAAGCCGCGTATCCACTATAGTAGGCGCTAGATAATCGTGGAATAACGGTCATTGACCCACCTACAATTATTGACATTTTTAATTTGAAAAACGGAATTAATGACACAAAGCTGTCCCGAATCATCATCTCTCGTGATCCTTAACATTGTCTAATAATGAAAAACGATTCATATTTAATTGTTCAGGTACCTATGAACAGTTATTAGGGAAAGGTCAATATACTTTATTCCACATTTATCTGGCGCATACTATAGGCAACACGTGACGCTCAACCTGTTCGGTAACGTTGCACAACAGCGCCAGCTGGCGCACAATATGAAAACGATACTAAATCAAGGGTTGTTCGTTGCCGTTAAACATGATGAGCAACATGTTTTGCATCATGTCGCGCGTCAAATGTTGCCAAGTGGATACGCGGCTTAATGCATTTGAAGTAGTGCCATTTTGAAGTGACATAATATATGGCTAGTAATTTATCATCCATTATTTGTTATTTTTAATCAAAGGATAAAAATATCAGAGGATTAATTCTATAAATTTTTAAGCATCAATCGCATTAGCATCTAAGGCGCAATCTGTAAAAAAAAAAAACTAATTTTTCATACAGCTTCAAAAGCTTGCTTGAAAATTAGCAGAATTGGTGCCCTATATAGAAGAAAAAAAAACATTTTTAAGAATTTATAAAACAGTTTTTAATAACTAATCAACAATAATAGCTTAACAACTACAAATATGTACAAAATTGCGAGTGGTTGCTCATTTGGTGCTTGCCCATTGCGTGTGGTGGGTACATCGAGTGAATGGCTCTTGATGACGCTGGCGTAGTAATGCGCGGACGCACGCGGCGTGCGCTTGCGCTCCGGGTCCGAGAAGTCGACCTCGTACAGACCGAACTTGGTCCTGAAAGATAAATGTTCATTTGAGACAAAAAAACTTGTTATAAAAAGGTTGTATTTTTTTGTAAAAAGTATTTTTTATTTTTCGCTAGAAAGTCACAAGACAGTAAAATGTAATTTCGTTTACATGGATGACGTATTTTTCCAGCTATTTTGATTTAAAAACCAAACTACTAAACTGATTTCGATGAAATTTCAATGGGACTAATTGGAGAGTAGGAGTATCCATTATAAGTTTTTTTCAAATCCATTAATAAATTACGGAGTAAATTAGGTAAAAAACATTAAAAACAAATTCCAACCGAAATTTTTGAAGTCGGTTAAAAAATTGGTGTAGCTTACAAAGACTACGAATAAGGCCCTCGAGTAAGGGTATCCCTGGTCATGAATGAGGATAAAAAAATAATAAGAAAAACAACGGGTTGCTCTCCGGGAGTGCCGACAGAAGTTAAAACTTGAACATTAACGTTGTGCATTTTTGATATTTTCGAATGGTTAGGGAATAATTTCGCACGAATTGCATATGCATGCATTGAGGCATAAATTTTCGCCGCGCGGTAGCAAGAANTTTGATATTTTCGAATGGTTAGGGAATAATTTCGCACGAATTGCATATGCATGCATTGAGGCATACATTTTCTCTACTCTCCCTCCGTCTTACGAATTTTCGATCAGGTCACGTGTCCTGACGCGAGTTTAAAATGTTTTACCCATCCCAAAAAGTGTACAACGCCGCTAAAGAAGTTTTCACTTCAAAAAGTGTAAAGGGTTGTCAAACCTAATACAAATTCTGTGATCAACATCAACTCTCAAAAGCTACAATGCGTTTGACTCCAGATTCTAGAGATTCTGATTATGGGGGAAATCATAACCAGCATCGTAATGGTGGATCTAATGAAATCGCAATGCCACTCACAATCGGATGTAATTTCAGATCCATTGCTTCATATGTTTAAAAATCGACTGCTCGACAACGTAAAACCCGCAATGAATACGGTTGCAATGTCAAAATGAAAGCATATGCGGCTGATTACATTCACTTTTGTAGTAGGAAATTAGACGCCAGTCTCCTTAGGGATCAAGAAAAGGGGTGAAAGCATACCACAACCTCACAGATTATAAATAAAGATACTAATGATTCAAAGGGTTAAAGTTAGTTAAAGGAACGGTTCATACTTGTATCCGTCCATCCACTCGAAGTTGTCGATAAGCGTCCAAGCGCTGTATGCTGTCACATTGATGCCATCTTCTTTTATTGCCAGCAACATCTGCAAAAAGAAGAAAAAAATAATAACAAATACCTATATGCTCTCCTTTTTGAACACCCCCCAAAACGACCGCCCGTCACCACTTCCTAGTGTTTCAGTTGGGAAAAAGAACACATCTTTCTGTTAATTTGGAAGAAAATGAAATAATTACTCGTAGTAGACCTACTAAAAAAACTTTCCCAAGCAAGGCACTTCTACTATCATATCTCCAGCCAAGTGTTGCTGACATCAACCCTTCAAGCTAGCACTGCCTGTTCTAGTCCAATCAGATTGTTCTGTTAGGACTCACCTGTTCCAAATACTCCCTGTAATACTGAATCCTGTTCTGATCATCAAGTCCCCCGTACGTAGAGAGTCCGTTCTCAGTGATCATAAACTCCATGTTGCCGTACTTCTCCTTGAGCCAGACCAGCTGCTTGCGAAGGCCTGGGGGGTACACCTGTGAAGTTGCATAACAGAACGTATTACTCAAATTATCTCTTATAATTTTTGAGAGCAACCTGTCAATCTATATCAATCGTAAAAACATCTGAAAAACGTTGAGGCAATGAAGCAGAGTCGAGACGATGACTCCCGGAGAAAAGATCCATTTAAAACGCCAGTGATTTAATTAAACGGAAAGCCTTAAAGGGGGACAAATCCTAACTCCAGTCTGTTACTGACGTTGCGGAATTTGTTCGTAAGAGTAACTGCGGACTTTGTTTTGTAATAATTAATCAATGTGTAAGTTACTTAAGTTTTGGCATTTAGACAATTTATTAAGTTGAAACTTGTACCAGATTTTCAGTTAGACCTTCGACAATACAACTGTAAAAACCGCAGTTTTTCTTTGATGCGCGTACAAACATCATCATCATCTACCTAGCCTTTTCCCAACAATATTGGGGTCGGCTTCCAGTCAAACCGGATTCAGCTGAATGCCAGTATTTTACGTGGAGCGGCTGCCTACCAGACCTGCACAACCCATTAACTGGGTAACACGGTGGTTCTTGGCTAGACTGGAGTCAGATTTACTGGCTTCTGACAATCCATAACGACTGCCAAAGATCTACAAATGCGCGTACAAACATATGGAGAGATCANGCGTACAAACATACGGAGAGATCAAAAAAAAAATACGGGTTGCACTCCGGGAGTGCCGACAGAAGTGAAAACTTATTTTGGCGCGTTAGACATTTTTTAGATGGGTACTAGGGTTATTGGGTTGTTGGGTTTTAAATTGCATTTTATTTATGAATTGTAATTTATTAATGATTAGAAACTTTAAAATACATTTTAGTTACAATTCTATTTAAGGTATAGATTAACTTTAACAAAAATAAAGTAAACCAGTTAAAAGGACAAACTCACGAAGAACCAAGACGAAGCAGCCTGGCCCCAACCCTCTCCCTTCTCTATCTTGAGGTTGAGGTCCACGGCGTCACCTAGCGGCCAGGGTGAGATCTTCTCACCTTCCCTCGCAGGGCGGACTAACCGCGTCGTGTAGTGGTTGAACGCAAAATAGTCGTACGTTCCTGTAGATTATTTAAAAAAATTAAAACAATAGTGATTCATAAGTGAAGCCAGGGTCAGCATTTTGTCGCGGAATTTGTTCGAAAGAGTCCCTGCGGCCCTGGTTTTAGTCAGTATGAATCTTACGCTCTGGGCGGAGCGGAAGGAGTAATTTGATGATTTCCCATCCTAAAAAAGGGTTCAGCATTTTCATTAATTTAACTGAATGTGAGTAACGTCCAATTTTGGACATGGTCTTGGCGGGGCCAAAATTAGCGGTAGTGTAAGAAATAAGGTTTTAAACATTTGGTATACTTTTAACGCATCCAAATTTTATAGTATATAATACGAGTATCTCCGTGTCGGTTCGAGAAATTGTGGACTGACATAAACTGGCGACCAATCAGCACTCTGCTGTACAATTTATCTGTTTTGGTGTGATAGTTAAATTGGAAACTTGGCCCCTCATTGGTCTTTG
>NDFZ01000081.1:0-10148 GCA_002192655.3 Mamestra configurata | reverse complement strand
CTACTTGCCAAATTTCAGCTTTCTACGACCAGAAATTTCGGCTGTGCGTTGTCTGTCAGCACTCAGTCAGTCACTCAGTCACTAGTAACGGAAGAGTTTATATATATTGATAGTAAATATAGTAAAAGTATAGATTTTATGTAATAGCACAAGTCATTTGAGTCTTTTGCCTTCTAAAGATTTAATTATCGTGTTATTTAAGCCAGAATGTTGCACGCCTGGATTAGCCTAATCGGGCAATACATAAACGTAAGTAGAATTTAATGTTTATGATACTATAGCGTCTTGACGTGGCAACCAAAAATCATCAAACTGGCAGTTAGGTAATGTTCATTTATTTTATTAATCTTTATCAAGGGTTTATTCTGTTGTCATAGCGACTTATGTCCGGTTTCTGAGGTACTACAAGGGTTTATTACCAAAAATATAAAAATAATAACACAAAATTAGAAAAGTTATGCAAGTTGGGAAGATGTGCGTCACATTTGCGCAAAACGGCCTTCGCTCAGCATAATGCTATCTGTCCGTTAACCACTAACCAACCAATCGCGTTAAGACAATAGCGTTAACGGACAGATAAACGACCGATAAAATACCTCAGAAACCGGGTATTGGTCGACTGGAAATCCTCGAAATGACTTGGAACATAGGATTTAGTGATCCACACGATAGAATTCCCAACTGGACTTCCTTATCCTCTCACAATGAAATCTATAGTAGGCGCCAGATAATCGTGGAATAACGGTCATTGACCCACCTACAATTATTGACATTTTTAATTTGAAAAACGGAATTAATGACACAAAGCTGTCCCGAATCATCATCTCTCGTGATCCTTAACATTGTCTAATAATGAAAAACGATTCATATTTAATTGTTCAGGTACCTATGTAACAGTTATTAGGGAAAGGTCAATTTACTTTATTCCACATTTATCTGGCGCATACTATAGCCACGAACGGAGACCCGGATTTTCACATATAACAAGAAATATTTCACTATTAATCTATGATCCATTTTGAAGTTCCGTTGTACAGATAAAAGTCGATAGAATAGTAGTGGAGCTTTAGAAATGGTTGGTACATTGGACAATAGGATTAACATTCATTTAGAGTAGGTTTACTGCCTACTGCACTGTCAGATCGTAGGTGTTCAGTGTTCCTGCTACTTGGTAATTGTTTAGGGTTGCCACGTTATACATTGAGTTTTCAATGGCTGCGTTTTCGTATTGGCAACGTCAATATTGCGAGTTTTTTTTTTTTAAGGATGGGAAATCGTGGAGCGGAAGGGCGCGTCAGAATCTTACTGACTAAAACCCATCCGTGTTCCTTCTAAAGCCCTTTACGTTCCAGGGCCGCGGTGACTCTTCCGAACAAATTTGGCAACAAGATTGCGAGTATTGCGACTCACAAAATGTATGTTCTATGTGTTACTTACAGTTTGTTAGATATTTTTTACATTGTTAAACCAAAACAATTAATAACAAAGCAATACTAGAACTAGGACTCAGGAGAAGATCATAAAAAAGTGAAAAAGAAAATTGGTCCTTCCTTAAATTACTAAGGCATTTAAGTATGCTACTGTGCATATTTGTGTGCGTGAAATTTATATACTTCAGAAAAAGGACTGATTATAATCAAATAATGGCTTTAATTATTACGAGGACAAACAAAAGTTAGTAGCACATTTTAAAATGTCCCATTCTGTCTGTCCTCTCCTTGCCTAGCAGTGTTNGTCCTTCCTTAAATTACTAAGGCATTTAAGTATGCTACTGTGCATATTTGTGTGCGTGAAATTTAAATACTTCAGAAAAAGGACTGATTATAATCAAAGAATGGCTTTAATTATTACGAGGACAAACAAAAGTTAGTAGCACATTTTAAAATGTCCCATTCTGTCTGTTCTCTCCTTGCCTAGCAGTGTCCCAAAACATCCAATTACTCGCTGCAGTAACCACAGTTAACTTAACAAGCCTGAATCGCAGCACGAAAACACAACGTCTTCAACATCCTAATTACCATAAACGAAACTACAAACTCGAATCAGGGTTCTCGACAACATCACAATTAAACCTTAACAATTATGTATGACTCTCAACATTTCGCAATTCCCGTCTATTTTGTCTGTGACAACCCTGTCAGTCACACACGCGACAATTAAACCACATTTTAGCATACAATAGAGTTGTCTACAAGTCCTCGTGCGGTTTGTAGGTCATTGGATTGATTGCTTGTTACTCGTTGTGGCTTGTAGTTGCGTATCAGTATTTATTGACGATAAATGTTGAAGCTTGGATTGAAGTGGTTAGGTGTCGTCTGTCGGTCAACGGCAGAGATAGTGTTGTGTGAATGATGTTTGTTTATTAATTGTTGTGACATGAATTGTTTGTTGAACTAAATACATATACATAACTTTAGTAGCTAGGTATTTGTATTTAGGTCACCTCCTCATAGTACAACTGGTCGATTCTGTAAACATGTCGAAGTGTAGGCTTGTGTGAAGTGCTCACGAGGTGAGCTGTCAATCCATATACCTAATCAAGATGGAATGACAGCTCACTCCGTGATCACGTGACATCTTGATTGTATGGATTGACAGCTCACCTCGTAATCACTTCACCCAAGCCTTCACTTCGACATGTTTACAGAACCGACCGGCAGTACAGAGCCCTATTGCATATCGGCAGATCCGAAATCAATTCCCTACTGTACTCTCGATAAAATCGATGTATAACTGTAATTTATCCAATAAAAACAAAGAACAAAGACTTACTCATCACGGCAAGCTAAAAAAATTATTCCTTTAACAGCAAGCAGTCTTTCCCAAAGTTGTCCACCTGAATCGCCAGGAATATATGCAGACCTGCAAGGGCTCTATGACATAGCAATATAAAATTGGATGTATGGCAGGTAAATGTGGTTCAATATCGTGAGACACTTCGAGCAAGCCCAATTGCTGCAATGACAGCCGGGACCAACGGCTTAACGTTGTTTTTCGAGGCACGGAGGAGTCTCGGTATGTTAAGATGGTCACCCATCCATATACCAACCTCGGCAAGCGTTGCTTAACCTTAAAGAGTGACCCGTGCGGCTATTATTATTTAGCCACGAGCTCCTCCTCCTTCCCGCGATAGATCAATCGACTTAAAATTTCCTTTCAAATATCCCTACGTCATTTACTTCAACACATACAGCTAAGTCTTCTACAGTCCATCCTAATGCCTGCCAATTTACTGACGTCATCTTAAGCCATTCTTCGCCACAGTTACGTTAGAATCTCAACCATTCAATAATTAGTGTCGGTAACCGTACCTTTATCACAGTTGAACGTGACTGTCACTGTATTATCTTCTAGCTATTAGTATTTAGTACTCGCCAGCTAATAGTTGCACATGGTGTTACGTTGTATTGTTGAGAGTTAAAGGTTGGAGCAATCAGATGTGTATCGTCAGGTTGAATAGCGGGTTTTTGAGGTGGGATATGAGGGAAATTGGGGTGAAAACTGGGGTGAAGGGGTCTAGTTGTGGTTTGATATCGCTGAGTTAGTTATTTAGGGGGTCATCTTCTAACAAAGGCTTTATTGGAGCTAATGTTTGCTATGTTTCCGAAGTAGGGCAATTAAAAAGTATCGATATCAATGTTTCGAAACACTAGCGGTGGCCGCTCCATGGAGGGCCAGATAGCAACAAATCATGGTTGAAGAGCCATATCTTTATGCAAAGTAGACCTAGGCTACAAATCAGGAAACCGACTTCATGAAGATCCACCCAATTAGAATGGAAACGAAAATATTTCCTCTATTCACCAGTAGAGGTTACATCCGAAGGTAGCATAAACCATCCCTGTCAGTCGAGAATTATCTCCATCCCGGAAAGGCAACAGAATACCAACATATGTTACGAACTACGATATAATAGTGACATGGGGCGTTTATTAAAGTTTCGAAGCGCAAATGGGGCCATTTGGAGTAGTGGAAGCAATCAGTTTATAGCGGTCCGCGGCCCGAAGTTATTGATGTGCGGTCTGCGCCGACTTGACGGGCCCCGAACGGACCGTGCTGCGTTTAGACTTGATGCTCGCTTGAGCTCTTAGCTCGCTGTCTTAAAGAGAGCGTGAAAATTCCATAATCAAATTTAAAAGTGTCGCCTTCTTGAATAGGTTAGGTTATGATGATATTTTCCTGAAGTGGGAGGATAGTTTAACCTCATCGTCTTGCAAACATCAAGACTTTATTTGCGGTTTGCGAGCAAATGGGTTCTCTTTAAAATTGCATGGCTAAGTTAAGCTCCTATTCTACATACTTGCTATCCAAGAACGGGGATAATATGAGAATATTCTTACGGTTCACGCATGTGCATGAGGGTGTAAGACCACACGTAGTTATTAATTATTAACTTGGCGGAAACGAGTCTTTTGTTCGCAAGTTCCGTTTATGGCTTTTGTCTTCTAAAATACTTCCCTAATTGGAATTTTAAGTGGTGATATTACATGAGTCAGATACTAAGCTAATTCGTTTATCATAAGTACCATACCGGATATTAAGTTTGTTAGTTTTTTTACCCACTTTGACACTTTATGACACATTTTATTACCGTTAGTCACCTAAGCGTCTAATCTAGGCACACGGTAGTGCGTCAGGCCAAGTTCCAGCCTAAAGCACGCAGTGTGAATATTATGACACGATTACACGAAACATTTCGAGCTGTTTTTAGCCCCCTCATAACTTTGCTGCTCACAACTTGATGAAACTTGGACCAGTTTTGTTACTATAACCTAGTTGAAGATTACTGAAAAGTTTCAAAACATTAGGTTAAACCGTTAAGGAGATACAGGGGACCAAAAAACGAATATTTTCTTACTGACTCACTGACTCATCAATATTATGGGGCACTTCAGTCGTGCTAGAAACTTCAAATTTGGTGTGAAGATAGGTTTTAGACCTCTTACAAATTAGGGAAAATATCGGAAAAGGTATTTTTTTTGAAACCTTGGAATCTGGGTCGGTCCTCTTGAGCTAGTAATTTCATTTTATTTGTTTCCCACGACAGTAAAAACTTCAAATTTTGTATGCAAACAACTCTTTTAACTCATTCCTATCATTTACTTGAAAAAAGGACATGATATTCCCCAAAATACAAAAATGTGAAAAAAGGCCAAGTTCCTATCCTCATAAATTCTGCTTATAAAAGTAGTGAGATCAATATAATAGGAGTGTTTTCTACAGTTCTGAAATGCTTGAACTATTTATTGATCTCACTACTTTTATAAGCCGATTATTTGGGGATAGGAACTAGGCCTTTTTTCACAAGTTTGTTTTTTTGGTGGATTTAGCTTACATGGACTATAAAAAACAAATTCTTGTCTTGAAGTGACTTCGAAATGACTTAAACAGACCATGAATCATTAACCTATTAAACTCCTTGAAAAACTCTTGAAAATCAACTTGCGCCAGTGACTGACACATCTAAACGGGGCTTCAACACAGCCTAAGTGGATCATTGGTCAGCTGATAGATGTGTTTTGTCACATCTCGGCGCGAGCCTTGGATACTGCGGTGTTGCTCAAGCCACGCCGTGATTATGGGTCAATTTGTACCACACACTGTTAGACTAGTTCTTAGGGTAGTTAACTTATGTAACTGTGAATAACATATGCAGGAACTTAATAAACTTAAACTACACAACAACAATAACACACTAGAAGCACATATTATTCTAAAATTTAAAGTGCCTTTTTGACTTTCTCCGTTTCAAAAAAGCGTTAAATTCAAACTTGAATACCGAAACATGTTTCGAATTTCAAATTCCGTGACAGGATTTTTTCTAATTGCATCGCATGCACATCCACAAGTTTTACGGTTTATAAAAGTATCTTGTAGCGCATACTTTTGACATGAATGAGCATTTTCCATCAATGAGCCACACATCCGTGTAGATAGAGAAAGTCGCGAGATGAATCAGATGTGGTAATGTACTATCAATGTGCGTGTACAAACGCATGAGACTTTCCATGGCGCTTGCGCATGTGGCCCAAACCGGCCTAGTGTGAATTAGGATTGTATTGTGAGACTATGTTTTGTGTACTACTTATTACGGAGTATGTCTTCGATGCTGTCTTGTATGGGGTTTGCGAGGAGTTATGATTATGACACCTAGCTATCGAAATTGCTTCAGAATTATCCTTATGTTTGATGGTGTGGCGACGCATCACGACAAATCGCAAAGGACTCTTGGTAATAATTACACTATTTCTCCGCCTGTATATAAAGATAGTTTGTCAACTGGAGTAGTTTCAAAGAGAATGTATTAATGGCTTGATGTTCCACCTGAACATGTAGATTTGTTTTTATAGTGTGTTAAAATATTAAACGAAGTCCTAAAGATCGCTTGACATCGCTTGCCAAAGTTAAGTCAATAGACTAGACGTAATAAATGACGCAGTGAGTAACTGCGTCATTTATTACGAGTAGTTTACTCAGTGCCTGCTAAAGATTAAACCCTTATTAACACTTAAAACAACAATTACCCTGTATTATAAAACAAACATTTTAACAAAATGTCCCTGTCCAAGCAATCAGGAAAAGTTTACAACTCAGATATTTAAGTGAACCTATCGCCCTACTAAACGTTGGTATAAAGTAAACCGCTAAACGGAGAAATGGGCGCCTGTAAACAGTTAATGGCATACCATACTAAGGTATTATAACGTATGGGCCACGACACTGCTTCTAGGGACACCATTTTAGGGACTTATTTTAGGACGGAATTTCAATTACTGGTTTTGTTGTATTTAGTAGACTCGTTTGCTGTTATAGTGGGGTTGTTAAGGTGCAATTTGGGTTGGGTGATAATTAATACTTATTCTTGTACCTACTATTACTAAAAGGAATAATTAAAACCGTACCTTACGGGTACGGTTTAGTAAGTACGTAAAGCAAAGTGAGCTTCCTCATTCCTGTTTGTTCGTTATGTTTTTAAAAGTATTTTTTTGTGACTTTATTTTAATATGTGTAACTCTGTATGTTCTTGGCGCATTTAACAAGAAAAACCTATTTAGTNCCGTACCTTACGGGTACGGTTTAGTAAGTACGTAAAGCAAAGTGAGCTTCCTCATTCCTGTTTGTTCATTATGTTTTTAAAAGTATTTTTTGTGACTTTATTTTAATATGTGTAGCTCTGTATCTTCTTGGCGCATTTAACAAGAAAAACCTATTTAGGTTAATTATAAAATAACAATAGTTTTTTCACGAGTGCTGTACTGTTTACGGAAGAATCCGCTAAACATGTAAATTACTTCGTTAAGTACTTACTGCGCAGTACGTAGATGATTTTATTAGATCATCCTCTTGTTCGTCATCTTAGTGTTTTATTTTCCGTAACGAGAAGATAATAAGCAATGCAAAACATGCGGAAAATTATAACCTAGATTAACAAGACGTTTCTTCTAAACCATTATGTGAATTAACAGTTTAGCCCCGGCTTCATTTATGATTTGAAGAATTACTATTATTCTCGCGATAACTTTATCACATAAACTCCTTTTGCTTCGCCACAGTCGGATATTAAACGAACCTCTGATTTCCCAATCAAATTTGCAAACTATAAACCTACCTACCGTTACTATAGCCATAAACACCCAATTGAGTTATATTCTATTATACCCATAATTGTTTTAACAGTAATTTAAAAACTATACCATTACTTTTACCAAACTTAGTTTAATACTGTATCTATCGGCCAATTTAAACTAATACCCACTATTAAAAGGTAAAATGATTTGTTTGTTTGTAGGTGGTAAACTCTGGAAGTTATTATTATTATTCTTTGTTTTAAGGAAGGGATATCATCAAATGACTTCTTTCATTCTGGTTGGAGCGGAAGGGCGGGTCAGACTCTTACTGACTAAAACCCATCCGTGTTCCTTCTAAAGGCCAGGCGTTCCAGGGCCGCGGTGACTCTTTCGAACAAATTCCGCAACCCTGGCAGATTTTTCTAGGANCTGCGCAGTACGTAGATGATTTTATTAGATCATCCTCTTGTTCGTCATCTTAGTGTTTTATTTTCTGTAACGAGAAGATAATAAGCAATGCAAACCATGCGGAAAATTATAACCTAGATTAACAAGACGTTTCTTCTAAACCACTATGTGAATTAACAGTTTAGCCCCGGCTTCATTTATGATTTGAAGAATTCCCATTATTCTCGCGATAACTTTATCACATAAACTCCTTTTGCTTCGCCACAGTCGGGTATTAAACGAACCTCTGATTTCCCAATCAAATTTGCAAACTATAAACCTACCTACCGTTACTGTAGCCATAAACACCCAATTGAGTTATATTCTATTATACCCATAATTGTTTTAACAGTAATTTAAAAACTATACCATTATTTTTACCAAACTTAGTTTAATACTGTATCTATCGGCCAACTATTAAAAGGTAAAATTATTTGTTTGTTTGTAGGTGGTAAACTCTGGAAGTTATTACTATTATTTTTTGTTTTAAGGAAGGGATATCATCAAATGACTTCTTTCATTCTGGTTTAAGCGGAAGGGCGTGTCAGACTCTTACTGACTAAAACCCATCCGTGTTCCTTCTAAGGCCAGGCGTTCCAGGGCCGCGGTGACTCTTTCGAACAAATTTCGCAACACTGGCAGATTTTTCTAGGATCTATGTATCTAATTATCTAAAAATCAATCGCAGCACGATATTCTCGTAAAAACTCGAAAATGGCTCGATTCATACACTAAGTATACTACGATGATGTAGAAAAACAAACAAATCAAGTCAATTTAAGGTGGTACGAAGTTCACCGAGTCAGTTAGTTTTTAATAACAAAAAAATATTTCACTGATTGAATACCATCGATGAGAAGGAACTACCTATGATTTTTATCATGAAAAAAATTAAGGGCAAAAAAACCGCGGGAAAAATAGTTCGTGTTATGATTAAGTACAGCATTTATATTTTAGCCAATGGTGTCCCACTGCAGGGCAAAGGCCTCCCTTTCTTCCTTCCATTTATCTCGGCTTTGGGCAAGTGTGGACCAATCTTGCCAATAGGCGTCAAGCTCGCCCCGCCATCTTGTGGTCCACATAGTGGTTGATTTAGCCTATGAACCGTTCGACATACGGCAGACGTGGCCGAAAAAGACGTGGCAGACGTCGCCGTTCTAAGTACAGCATCCAACTATTAAATCAACAAACCCTAATTTACGACAGTCTCACTTCTTCCATTCGCATGGCAACCCTGATTGCTTCAGGTCGTAACAGGCAAATAATAACAATAACGGTGCGGTGGTCTGCGCCGGCGCATGGCGTCGCATCGCCTACATTTGATAACCATCGTGACGGTCGATTTGCACGAGCTCGATTGTTTGTAGCTGAAACCGTTGTTGATATATATTATGGCTTGATCTTCAGTTGTTTAGTGAAGAACGTGCCTTGTAATCGTTCAACGGGAATATTTTAATAATAATCTTTTCTGTCAAGTTGATTGTAGTACTTATACGTAGAAGAAAGGAGGAGCTCGTGGCTTAAAAATAACAGCCGCACGGGTCTTTATTATGTACACCATTACACCATATAAGTTACAGAAAAGATAGATGAAGAAAAACATTACATAGGGTGACGCAAAGCAAAGCAACGCTCGCTGAGGTGAGTCTGAGGATGGATGACCATCTTGACATATCGAGTCTCCTCCGCGCCTCGGGACCGCACGTTATAGTATAAATATGAACAGTACTGAAACTAAGCCTAGTTGATGAAATAATTACCTACGCTCCATTGAAGCAATAGGGTTGTAACTTTTAATGTGTTTGATATTGTTTTTTTATTTTTTTTATTAAAACATTTTTGTTCTGTAGTGATCAATCAATTGAATTTAAATAACTAGCATACAATTTGAATAGGTAATCTCATGGCGTCGGTCAATCTCAGCAAAAGACGATAGTATAGAACACGGAAAACAGTTTACTATTAACACACAAGATCTTGTAGAACTATAGATCTTAAACTTATACGTGACCACTCGTCTTGCCGCGACACTCAATACTGACTACAGCACCGCGATAACCGCTTAGAGGTCTCGTCGATGCGCATGTTTGTGTGAGTGTGCCGTTTCGAGAGTTTGTAGGTAGTTTCCGTACT